>PVIY010039914.1:0-22787 GCA_004026745.1 Myrmecophaga tridactyla
GTACGAGCTATCCACAGTCCCCTCCAGACTTTCCTGACAGCTCCTAGCTGATCCTGCTACTTCTACTCATGCTCTCCTACCTGACCACCACCCCACAAAAAAAAAAGAGATTTCTCTAGGCAAGAATCAGACCAGGTCTCTCCTCTGCTTAAAAATCCACCAGTGGTTTCACAGCAAGCTTAGAAATACATTCCAGCTCCTCACCCATGACCTAAGAGGTCTTGTGTGGTGTGATCCAACACACTCCACTGTTTCATGCCCCCTCACTCACCACACCCAAGGCAGCCTGCTCTTGCTCCTGCTTTGTGGACACTCCAAGCTCATTTCCACTGCAGGGATTTCACACTCACTGCTCCCTCTGCTTGTAAAGCTCTTCCCCAGATTTGAGTCTTTCTGCATTTTGTTATCAAGCAACGTCGCTTCCTCAGAGGGACCTTGCTGGGCTCCCAGGCAGCCCCAATCCACCCCTGCCTATGGCTCTGCCACAACCCACTCTCCACCTTCTTCACAATGTGTCTCGTCTCCTAGAGTGATCTGCCTGATGGGTCTGTCCTACAGATCTTCCCTCCCACTGTCTCCCAAGAAACCAGAACAGATTTTGGCACACTTCAGGCACTTCACAAACGTTTATTGACTGCCCAAGTAAAACCCAGGGGGAGTGTGCAGCAGTGGGGACCACCGAAGTCTGGAACCAAATGGCCTGGGTTTGAAATGCATCTCAGCCACTCCAAGCTTTGTGACCTGGGGCAAGTCGCTTTAGACCTTTCTATGCATCAACACCCACATCTCAAAGACAAGAATAATAATAGCTATTTTGAGGAGTTGATGCCAGGAGTCAGTGCAATAGTACATGGCAGGTGCTTCCAATGTAGTGGGAGCTTGATGAACAGTTAACAAATGAAAACAACAAATGCGAAAATACCTGTGAAAGTGGGAATTGGAAAATAGCACATGAGCGGATAAAAAAGGAAAGAAACATCCATACACTGAGCATGTGCCTTGCACCAGGCACTCTGCTGGCCCCGGAAGCCTGTAGAGATGAGCCAGCACTAGCACTGAGCATAGAGCTTGCAGGCTGGTGGAGGGATCAGTCGCCAAACTAGCTGCATCAAGCAGCAAACTAACAAACTATATTAGAGGCACATGCAAAATGCTTGGAAAGCATTAGGGAATGCCTCTCCTTCATGGAGGATGTAGGGAAAAGGAAGAAGGAAGAGGCAGTGGAAGCATACCATTCTGTCTACTAAGCGTTGTCCTCTTCTTCTGGGAACAACTCCCTGCCCTTGTTTGGGGGAGTATCTCCTTATCCTATTATGATCTTGCAGTTCTAGTGGGGACTGCCATATGTAGCACCCTGACACCACACACTGCTTACACTGATCCAGGAGCTGGCACATGATCCAGGCCAGGCCAATCAGAATCCTTCCTTGATTTTTCAAACTGGAACTAGGAGAAAAGGGATTGACTTCTCTTGACAAATCTAGCGATGAGAAGACAGGGAGTTGAGAGCTGCCACGTCCTTTGCCATGTAGGAAAAGCAAGTCTGAAGGAATCAGCCAATACTCAGATGGAGGAAACAAGGAAAAAGATGATGGGGGACACTTTGGCCATACTCAAGTTCCTTGTTCAACCATCCCAGAGGCATAGGCCCCTCTGGTCCTCTAGCTAAGGTAACTCAAGTTGGGCTTCTGGCATCTAAAACCAAAAGAGAGATGCAAGAGCAAATTACAGAAGTGAGAAATCGTGTGACTTACAATGAGTGGCAGCAGATGGGGAAGAGAATGTCAGAAAAGGCTTCTAGAACATGTTAATACCAGATCATGAAAAGTCTCAAAGGCCAGAATGACAAATTTGCACAAAAGAGAACCCCCTAAAGTTGGGGAGGGACATAAACAAGGCTAGGATGGGAGAAGTGGATGAAGGAGATGCTTCAGTAGACCAGGCAAAAGAAGATGGAAGTCAGGCACCAAGGTCAGGGCATTGGGAAGAGAAGGTGAGAAAGGATGAGAGGACCTCAGGGGGCAGGGTGGACAAATCTTGTTGGCTGACTGGATGGAGGGTGTGGAAGAAGAAGGAATCTAGGATGACTTGGAGGTTTCTAAACGGGATCTCCAGTAGCGTGAAGGTGGGGTGGTAGTGGAAACATGAAATAAAAGATGAAGACCAAGCCTGGGAAGGGAGCCATGAGTGCTATTTGGGTTTTTGAAAACTTGGAACTGAATAAGGTCAAAGCTGAAGATGTAGTTTGGGGAATCTCCAGCACAGAAGAAATAACTGAAGCCAAAAGTATGAATGAGATGGCCCAGGAAGAGATATGGGGCAAGGAAGATGAGGGCTGGAGACAGGGTCCAGGGAATGATACTGGAGAAGATAAGTGTCTCCAAGGAAGGAGAGGAGAGCATTTCAGGGAAACAAGGGAGCCAAGATCACTGAGCCCACAAAGACACACAGTCTGTCCCACATACAAAGATGAGGTCCTCAAAAGACTTCACTGGACTGACAAATGGGAAAGCCCAGGGAAAGGGGTTAAAAAGAATGTCTTTGAGGAGGCAGTAAGAGCAGTAAATATAGATGACATTTTCAATGCTCTGGCTGTAACAGAAGATAGGATGAAGGGGTAGGAGCTTGGAGAAGAGGTAGGAAAGGGAGACAATGTTGCTTCTTTCTTGCCTCTGTATGGATGTAGGAATAAATGGGAAGGAGCTTAAGCAGGGGAAAACACTAAAATAACAAAAAATAAAAAAAACAGAGAAACTCATCTGAGGCTCAAGACCCCCAAACAGACCAGAGGATGAGAACTGGGGGAGTTAGCTCATTACCCATTGTATCAAAGATGACAGTCAAAATATATACAAGCAGCACAGCAAGGACATCAACCCAACCACAATGGATGTTGGCCAGTGAGCAGGAATGGAGCAAAGCTGCTCTCAGTCCTTGCCCCTGTTTTCTGGATAAGGAATTGGAAGTCCATAAATATTAGTGCTAGCCACACTGCTAGTAAGCAAGGCTGGGTACTTTGATACAGAAAGGAAGGAGAAGAAGATGCGAGAAGATTCTAGGTACTGAACCTTCTTGTGGTGGGTAAAAACCCACCACACACAGTGGCCGCGAGAACCTCTGCCATCTTTCCCAGATACCACTGGTTCCTGATGAGCTGGAAAAAGGGCAGTTTGCCCTGAGTCCAAGCGTCCTGAAGCCTCTGAAATCTCTGGCTCAGCATACAGATCTGGGCAGGATCCCATGTCCTGCAAGATCAAATTGCCTGACAGTACAGACACGCGGGAGGTCCCTCAAGGAACCCAGTGTAGAGCCCAAGGACAGGCAGATGGTGAAGGTCTTCCACGCTCAATCATTTTTTTTTCTTAAAGCACCACTGGTTTGAGAGTGCTGCTGATTATACAACCAAGCGAGGCTATTGTAAGACATGGATTGTTTATTTTGGACATTATCCATAATGCCCAATAGACGGAGGGAGCCAAAGAGTACAATGACTGAGAAGCAGAATGGCGAACTGTGATACACTTGTATGATGGCTTAGGATATGAACAATGTTGAGAGGCATGCACCGAACAAATAAATCTTGGGGACAAAGTTGTGCAAAATAAGCCAGAAACAGAAGAGGAAATATGCTGAGGTTTCTCTCAGAAAATACTCGTAAGAAAATTGGAGCCTAGATTGTAAGTCCTTATAGCAGCCACACTTAGTCTGAAGCTGTAAATGTATTTCTGGTTGCTAAGACACTGAGCAATAGGTGTATCAACTGGCATTTCCCTGGGACCCTGAGTAACTCTGACACCTGGGACCAGAGATGGTGTGCTGCAGTCCTGAAGGTTAGCAAAGCCATTAATAATAGCAGTTAAACAACATTAAATAATAGCAGTTATAATAATAGACCAACGAGGAGATCAAGCCTCAATTAGAGTTAAAAATGAAGCCAAACGGGGTCCAAGGTAAATCAGTATAAAGGTAAAAGAGGATAGTGCATGTATTTGAGACTTTCACCTACTGTGTGGGACTAAAAGCAGAGAGGTTTATTATGTCTAGAACCTAGATTTTCTGCAATACATAATCTAAATCAACCTGTCTGGATAATTCATTTGAATGACCCAGACTCTGGGGCCCCAGAGCGGAAATGAGGCCCTGTAGTTCTGCATAGCTTGGTAAAATGCCAGGATAATTCTCAGACTGTGGTAGGCTGATCATTGGGAGGTGTTGGTGGAGTTCCTTGAGGGTTCAAAGGAAAAAATATAAACATATATGGAATTATGACCTTTCCCATCTGGGAAGGCCCAGGTACCCTCCCAACCATTGCAGATTCCCAGTAAAATGGGCGAAGCCCTTGATTTTGAGGCTTGTCCTTTTGAAGCTTGTTTCTGTGAGGAAGAAGCTAAGACTACCCATGGCAAGGCCTAAGAGTTGCTTCCAGGAAACCTCTTTGTTGCTCAGATGTTGCTTTTTCACTCTAGGCCCAACTCTGCAAGGATAGTAATTGCCCTCCCCCTTGCATGGGACATGATATTCAGGGGTGAGGGTCTCCCTGGTGGCATGGGGCATGGCTCCCAGGGATGAATCTGGTTCAGGCACCGTGGCATGGACAATGCCTTCCAGACTAAGTGGGGGGAAAGAAGTATAATGAAATAAAGCATGAATGGCCAAGAGAGATAAAATGGAGTTGAGAGGCTATTCTGGAGGCTTCTCTTATGCAAGCTTCAGTTAGATAGGGCTAGTTGCCATGGTTTGCTAAAACCCAACCAACATCACTCCTGTTAACTCTTGAAAACACCTAGGACTCAAACTGAGGCTCTATAGGGTTTTGTGCACTAAGTCTGCGTTTCTGGAACCCATAATTCCAGGAGGGTTCCTGGGTCAGATGGGTCCTGATGCCCAGCAAGACCAGTCTCTCCAAGACTATCAATTAATTATATCCTCTTATCCTCTAGTGTCGACACCCCTTCTCAACATGAAAAAAGTCAGAATGGGCATTGCCCAAAGATCCCTATAGATTGGGGGAAAGATCAAAGGAGAAGGAGGAGGTATAACAGAGAGGATAGGATTTGGTAGATGAGTGTGAATGCTGAATTACTATATTAATATTCCTTCTAGCTTCCAGTGACTAGGAGCAGCTGAAAGGAAGAATCTGAGATTGCAGAATGGTAGCCCATGACGAACTCTGAGATCTGTCCTGTAACTACTTGTTGAAGTATGCTCTAAAAATTATTGCTTTTTTTCGATTCCCAGTGCTTGCCCATGCAAAAAAAAAAAAAAAAATTATTGCTTTTTACTTTCTTTGCTCTGTATATATGTTCCATTTTACAATTAAAAAAAAAGTTTTTTTTAAAAAAAGCACCACTAGATGATGACTACCTGCGGGACACCCTCCCACAGGTGGCCGAGAGCCTAAGGACATTTCCTAGTGGCTTAATTCTTGGCCACCGCTGCTGACCCCAAGGAAGAAAGAAGACTTGGGAAGGCCAGGGAGTGAAAGTGAGGAAACTGTGAAGATAACTTGGAATCGACCCAATTGATAAAAGCAAATGCAATAGTAAGCATAGATTGTGCCACCATCCGTTCCACAATTATCATTCATTAGGAGAAGCAACATCGACACCACCCACAGCTGATGGGCCGTGGGCGTGCTGCTGCTTGCCGATCATAAGGGCAGGTGTCTCAGTTCACTCTTCGCAGCTGCTCTCTGAGACCGGCTGGGTGTCTCCCCCAGAAGGATGCTGGAGCCCCCTGAAGCACGGTACTGGAACAGCCTGAGCAGTCACAGTTGTCCCAAGGGGCCTCTCAAACACAATGAGAATTCTCGGCATCTTCCAGTGTGTCATCTCATACCAGGCTGCTGTCCCAACAATTTCCCTTCAGCCACACTCGTCACCCCCACCAGTGTTTCCACCATGCTACACCGTGGCTCACAAGCCTCATGTTCTCCCAGACCCCTTCAGGTTCCTTAGTGTGACTCTGAGCTCCCCAACAGGGTGGAAGGGCTGAAGACCAAGACAGACTTGGACCTCAGCTTTGGCTCCATGCTCATCGGCTGAGGTGACTCTAACCTCTCTGTGCCTCGGTTTCCTTACCAAGGAAACATCAGTTAAGATAATAAAGGAAAAACCACTACATTATATATCTGAATGTGGCTAAAGCGGGAAATTTTAAGTTGCATATGTCATTAAAATAAACATCTTACTATAATAATAAGGGAAATGACCTCTGTGGGGCAGGGAATTGTGAGAATGTGGTACACAGTGTCAGGCGCACGAGAGGACACTAGTTAATGACAGCTAAAATGACACCATCAGAAATCCCCACTCCAGGCCCATCTGCCTCAGACCCTAACAAAGCGATGGACACACCTACACCCATTCTGGCTTTTACTGGTACCTCCCCACCCCCCACCCCCCCACTACTCCTGACCTTGCAAAATTCTCTCTTTCCTTAGCACTCAAATCTAGCCCCTCCCTGAGAGAGTCAGGCAGAAAGAGCCCCCCATGTGAATTCACACACCCAAATAGTTTTTGTCTCTTTGGAGGGAGGAGCTAGAGGGCCAAGGCCAAGGGGGTGGAGAAGTCAGTAGACACTGGGGACCAAGCTAGGAATTTGGGTGGGAGACCAGAAGAAAAAAACTGGAAAGATCTGTCTCCTCTGGTTGGGCTGTGAGCCACGAGAGGACAGAGGCTGGGGCTCCTGACCTGTTCAGTATAGCAGCACATATGGCTACTGGGCACTTAAAAAGGAGCTCGTCCAAATTAAGATACACAGATAGCGCAAAATAGATGCCAAATTCCAAAGACTTGGTATGGACCAAAAGAATGTAAAATATTTCAATAATAATTTTTTACATTGATTACAGGTTGAAACGACAACAAATAAAACATGTTCTTAAATTAATTTCCCCATGTTTCTTTTTTCTTATATGGTCCACATTATATTTCAACTATAGGGTGCTAGGCTAGAGCCCTGCTTGTCCCCCAGGGCACCCCTTGCCCAGCATAACTGCCTCTCCTCCTTATGAGACCAGCATGGTAATCATGTCAGCCTGGGTCCAGCATTGGCGCTGCCCCTTACCCACACAACCTGACCTTGGACAATTGTCCTAACCCATCTCTGCCTCTGCTGCTCATCTATAAAATGAAGGTAATAATAGCCCCAACCTCAGGATTCTTATGAGAACTGAAGGATCTATGTAAACCAGGTAGATCAGTACCTACCACGGAGTAAGGGCTGAAACAGCTATCTCACCATCATCACCACCATCATCGCCATCATCGTTGCATCAGCCAACAATCAAAAGCTTGTCCGTCCGATATCTCCAGGATACCAATCCCTAAATGGATCCTAAAATGGGACCGTCGTGTGTGCATACCATGGCTCGTCTTGCCCAAGTCCCTGGTTGAGGGCTGAGGAACCCTGCAAGTGGCCACTGTGTTGGACCTGTCCTCCCTCTCTTCCGAAGCCTGCACTCAGTCTCAACTCCTTGGAATTCCAAACTCCATTCGGACCATCTACACTGCTCCTTCCCTCTTAGCAGCAGCATGTCCTATGGACCAACCCTGGCCCCGTCAATCAAGGATGTTAAGAATCAGATACAATCATGCCACCAGGGAAGAAGCATGGATACGTGTCTCCTATGTTCTGAGGGGAGAGGAATAAGGAGGCCAACAAAGGACCTAGAGAGTGGCTGGGCAGCCAGGAGCCTGGAACCTGCCAATGGTCACATTTTCACTGGGTCTGCTCGTGACATGTGGAATAGAGAGGAGCTCAAACCCCAGCGCCACCACACACACCCCAGAATTACAGAAGAAGAAGCCACCAGCATGCACTGAAGGCCCTCCATTGGCCAGAGACCACAGTCCATCTCACTTAGGCCTCTTAGCAACCCTTCCTGGGGGGAGCAGTACATCCATCTTTACAGATCAGTAAGCCGAGGCTCAGAGAGGTGAAGCAACTGGCCCAGGGTCACATAGGTGTAAGTGGTGAAGCAGGGACTGGAATCCAGGTGTGTGCAGCCGAAAAGCTGCTTTCTTAGGATGGCATAACACATCCTCCGAACATGTGCTCAACATACTGGGAAACAAGGCATCCTTATTTTTTGAGGCCGAAAGCCTGCATCAATCTCTTGACATCTGCTTGTGTGTTCCCCTCAAGCCTCAAGAACTAAGATGTTCTTGCTAAGAAATGTTTGCCCAGCTGCTCTTGGGAAAGCTGTGTGTCTGTTCTGGGCCTCCCACTTCTCAGCTGGCACAGCTAGCAATGGCAGGCAGGCTGCACTATGCACAACCCCCAAAAAGGCACAGCCACACAAACAATGCCTCACCCTGGCCACCAGACTCTGGGAATGCAGAGAACCAGGAGAGGGATAGCCACACTTTACTAAGAGGCAGCATGGGAAAACAAGCAAATACTGGGCCACGTTTGGCAATCCTAGCACACTCATGTTGCTTGAGAAATCTGGGACTTTGATGCTGGGATCTCTGAAGCCTCAAAGGTGGGTGGTCTACAAGGGGGTCTGGAAACATGGAGAGGTGAATTGGTCTGAGAAGCTCAGCTAGGAAAGGTGCTGCGGGAAGAGAACATGCATCTGTGAAGCTCTCACGCCTTGCCAGGCTGAGGCCTGGAGGTTGATGTGTGCTTCCCCTTCAAGTGCCCATTACACAGATGAGATCACTGAGGCTCAGAGAGGGTGCCGAGCAAGGAAGTAATCTCAAGAGCTGAGGCTGGGTCCTGTGAGGGAGCCTCTCTGGGACGTGGGGTGCTGCTGGTTGGGATCCCCATCATTGGTCAGAAATCACCCTGCCCAAGAAGCCACAAAGCTCTCGACTCAGCCACCCTGGCTCCTGGCAGAGCATGGGGCACGGGTGGCAGTGCAGGTGTGCTGGCTGCCCTGCTCACACAACAAGGCTTAGCAGCAGCCCATGTGATCACTGAGGGACTGAATCACAGAGAGAGATGGGGGTGGGGAGAATTGATGCCAACATCTCTATCCACTTGGAACAAGAGAGGAAAATAAAACAGAAGCTACATCCAGCTTCTCCTGCTCAAACCAAATCAATAGCAAAGACAGAGAAACAAGGGTGTTTTATTTTCTAATAACTTCCAATTGTCACACTCTGTTCGCAGGAGGGAAACGCTGGCAGTAGCACAGGAAGAGCTCGTGGTGGCCGGCTGAAGCCAGGCGTATTCTGGGGACGGAGTCAGCTGGGGGGTGAGGTGGGCAAGGCACACAACCCACAGCGGGCCTGGCTGGGGCTTCGAGGGTGGATATTTTACTTCTAGTTAAAATGAAATGCTAAACAAATGGATGGGGGGCTGGTAATAGCCATTTACTCATTTCGGTCCCCACGCCCTTCAGGGGCTGTGGGTGGTCACCACCCTGGCCATCACAGAAGGAAGTGCCCCAAAAGCAGAGGGGGAGAGGGCCACGTCATGGGGCTGCCATCGCTGTCCCTGCTAAGCCCTAGGGAACCTCACGTTCCCAGACCCAGGAAAGGTTGCGAGGATGGCTACCAAGTATACCTGGGCAGCTTGCCCAATCCAAGAACCAAGCCGGCCAACCCCAGCTGTGCTCAGTCTCTCCAAGGAGGCCGTGAAGGCAGGACAGTCTATGAGGCCAGGCAAGATGGCAGCCATCCAGCTCCACCCCTCCTCAGCGTTCCTTCTCTACATCCATATCGGGGTCCCTCCCTGCTACCCAAGGAGAGAAGGGGAGAAAATGAAGTTGATTCAGGAGCTGGGACCCTCCCAGCTAACCTCCTCAGCTCCTGGCCTGGGGTCAGAGACGTATATCCATCCCTCTTGCCGGACCAACACTGCCTGGCCTCAGCCTCCCCACACTGAGCTCTTGACCCTAACTCTGAGCCAGAGAGGCACCAGGGTCCAACATGGCGGGGAAAGGGTCGGGGCAGGGCTCAAAGGTCTCAACCTCTGACCCCTCATCTCTGCTGCTCACAGTCTGGTGATCTGACAATGTTTCTATCCAGAATGTCAGGTTCCCGCTCTCATATTCACCCCCAGTTTAACAGAGCATCCTTAAGAAATGTGTCGAAAGGTGCCAATGCAGGGGGTGGGATGGGGCAGAGAATGGGAGCCAATGCTTACATTGTGCAGAATTTCTATTTAGGCTGATGGTAGAGGTTTGGAAATGGATGGTGGTGGCTGGTCGCATGTCATTGTGAGTGTAATGTACAGCGCTGAATTATGCATGTCAGTGTGGTTGAAAGGGAAAGTTTGGGGTCGTGTGTGTGACTTGAAGGAAAGTTAGAGGATAAAGCATGGGATTGTATAACACAGTGAGCCCTACTGTGGACAATGGACTGAGTTAATAGTACAAGTATAAGAATGTTCTTTCATGAATTATAACAAATGTACAACATTATTACCAGGTGTTAATAATAGGGTGGTATATGGAAAAAATACATCTAACGCAAACTATGAATATAGTTAATAGTCTTATTTTAATATTCTTTCAGCTATAACAAAGGTACCACACTAATGCAAAGTGTCAATGGGCCAGTTTGAAAGGATGTATGTACCTTAGAAAAGCCATGTTTTAATCTTAATCCCATTTTGTAAAGGCAGCAGTTTCTTCTAATCCCTATTCAGTACTGTATATTTGAAACTGTAATTAGATTATCCCCCTGGAGATGTGACTCAATTAAGAGTGGTTATTAAACTGGATTAGGTGGAGACGTGTCTCCACCCATTCAGGCGGGTCTTGATTAGTTTACTGGAACCCTATAAAAGAGGAAATATTCTGGAGAAAGCAAGAGAATCTGAAAGAGCAGAGAATGCTGCAGCACCACGAAGCAGAGAGTCCACCAGCCAGCGACTTTTGGAAATGAAGAAGGAAAATGTCTCTCTGGGAGCTGGAGAGGAAGCTAGCAGATGATGCCGTGTTCACCATGTGCCTTTCCAGTTGAGAGAGATACCCTGAACTTCATTGGCCTTCTTAGATCAAGGTGTCTTTCCCTGGATACCTTAGCTTGGATATTTCTATAGACTTGCATTAATTGGGACATTTCCATGGCCTAAAAACTGTCAGCTTCCCCTTTTTGAAAGCTGTTCCATTTCTGGTATACTGCATTCCGGCAGCTAGCAAACTAGAACAGACTTTGGTACTGAAAGTGGGATGTTGCTGTGGTTTGTAAATACCAAACATGCTGCAACAGCTTTTTAAATGGATAAGGGGAAGATTTTGGAGGAGTTGTGAGGAGCTTGATAGAGAAGAACTGGAATGCTTTGAAGAGACTGTTGGTAGAAATGTGGACTCTAAAGATACCTCTGACCAGGCTCTAGACAGAAATGAGGCATGTATCATTACAGACTGGAAGGAAAGCGATCTTTGTTTTAAAATGGCAAATAATCTGGCAAAGTTGACTAGTAGCTTTGTCTGGAAGGCAGATTTTAAAAACATGAACTTGGATATTTAGCAAGTATCCTGTCCCCTAGACCGAAGCCACTGGCCCAGCAGAGGAGAGCCTCCCCGCTAAGGCCCCCCACACCACCAGATCCCAATCACCCCGGTTTGCCTCCATCCCTGAAGCAGAGATGAGGGCCAGTTGGGGGGACAGCCCCCAGAAGCACTTTTGCTGGCTGCACAGGCCGGGCAAGGAGGGAAGGGGGCAGCATGGGCTCAGTGAATAGATTACGTACCTCAATTATTTTATCTAACAATGACATTTGTACTGTAAAAGTCAGCACAAAAATCAATGAGTTTTAAAGGACAAAATCTGGAGGAGGCTCCAGCCCAGTGGCCTGGAAAAGCAGCCTGGGAACCAGGAGGGAGGAGGCTCAGAATAGAGACTCCTAGGATACCAGAGCCTGGAGTGTTTCCCCCCATCCCATCTAGCCAGCATCAGAAAACTCAGGCATGGAGGTCCTGCATTCATTCATTCATTCATTCATGCATAGAACAAATATCAACTGAGCATGGCCACCATGTGCCAGGCAGAGAGGGGGATTCCTTGCCCTCTCCTAGCACAGTGGGCAAGACAGATGTGTAGTTAAACTGGTAATCACTCAACCAATGAGTTAAATTACAATTAAACCAGGGCAAAGTGTAGCTGGTTAGGAGGATCAGGGAGGGCTTCCCAAAAAAATGACTTCATGGTGAGGTTTAGAGGACGGGATGGCCAGGACACATGTGAAGACGGGCATTCTGACTAACAGAAGCATGGGGACAGAGACATGGAGCGTGGCTCCTCAAGGACTGGAGAGAAACCACTCCCTCCAATCTAACCCAATTCTGCATTTCCCCCTTGGGGGCTGAGGCCTAGAGGATGAGAGTTGGGGGCCCAGCCTTAGAGCGTGGGCAGTGTTGGTTGAAAAGTGTTTGGATACTCACAGACCAAAAGGCAAAGGACTAGCGGAGCCCAGAAACCAGAGGGGTGGAGCGAAGAACAGAGAGCTGAAATGAAAGGGCACTGGGGAGGGTCGGGATCCTGGGGAGCCCCACCAGGGCTGGGGACGTCCTCAGCTGGCTTCTGTGTGCCCCTGACCAGGACAGAGGACCACAGAGCAACCACTGCAGGTTTCCACCAGCCCTCACAATATCCAATAGGAAGGAGAGAAAAAGTAATCTGTGGACAGGCCATGGTGGCTCAGCGGGCAGAGTTCTCGCCTGCCATACCTGAGAACTGGGTTCAATTCCCAGTGTCTGCCCATGCAAAAAAAAAGAAAAAAAGCAACCTGTGATCCTGAAAGTTTGTTCTCACTGCAAATTTCCTTCTCTCCTGGGGTAGGGGGTGGGCCAGGGAGCTCTGGAGAACAACAATATCTGAGGCAAAGTAAAAAAGAATTTTCATTTCAAAACATCAGCGGGTTCTTGTGCTGCTCTGGCTAAAGCTGTGTTGAGGAAATTTCTAGAATAGACCTTTTCCTGCATGTAGGACCGAGCCCAAGCTAGATCGAGGAGAAAAAGGAAAAAGAGGGTGCGGCAGCTCTTCAGAATCAAAGGGAAGGGTGGTGGCATTCTTTGCTGGCTTCCTGCAGACTAGGAGAAGTGGGGAGAAGACAAGCCAGGGGAGAGCCCAGGAGTCAAGGTCCCTCCTCCTTGTGGCTGGTGACAAAGTGGTTTAGGGTTAGGCCTGGGACCAGGGCAAGGATGAGTATTGGAGTTGGGGTTGAGAGTAAGGCCAGAGTCATCCCTTCCTTTATTCCCAAAGGTTAGGTGAGAGCCCACCCCGCAGACTGCCTTAGACCAGGAAGAAGCACAGGCAGCATCTACTACAGGCCACAGGAGGGCTTACGTTGCAGGCCATTAAGGAAGTAACAGATGCAGGAATTGACATTCAGTGGGACCTGGGTTCCAAAGCGAGCTTCACTTACCCATCCCCACCCCCATAGATCCAGGTGGCACAGCAGCTTCCACCATACTCCAAAAAGGCACGTGTCATACTGATGGGACGTTAGAGTAAAGGGAGATACCGGAATGCTGAAGACACAGAAAAATGTTTCATGGTTCATTATTCCTAAGTTAACTGTGGAGTAAAGGCAACCCATGGCTCTGCCTCTGTCATATGAGTCCCATTGTTCTCGGGTATCCTTTTTGTCACTGTCGTCATCTCAGCACCGTTTGCTGAGCCTTGGGGTCCAGCAACGTGCCAGCTGCTTTATGCACATCTTCCCACTTAGTCCTCATGAGAATCTGTAAGGCCTGTGTTGCTGACCCATTTTGCAGATGGGCACATGGAGGCTCAGGGAAGATAAGTAATTTAGCACAGACCCGCAGCCAGGAAGTGTAGAAGAGTCAGGACCTGCAGCCGGGGAATGGCCCAATTCACAGGCCCCCCCAGCAGAAGCGGTCTGGTTGACCATTAAAATTGAGTGGGACCAAACGCTCCATCTTTGCTTTCCAAAACCAGAAGGTTTTATGAGGCCAGGATGTGGTTTCCACTGGTCCCCACAGTCATATCTAAGTTATTTCTCTGGGGGAATCTCTATTTCTACCTTATTAGTGGCAGGGTTGGCTGCAGCCCTCTATCCAGAACCCCTCGCCTCCCAAACATGAAAGCTGAGCCAGGCCCCAAAGTTCAAGTCCCCAGTTTCCAAGCTCAGGACCTTCCTGCACCAAGCTGGGTAGCACAGGGGTGTCTCTGTCCACTGCTCTTGGCAAGGAGGGTGAACGAGGAGCAAGTGTAGAGAAGGCCCAGCCAAGTGGAGCAGGACAGGAAGCCCCCTGGCTCTCTGTAGCTCTGGAATCTTCCCCACAAATTCCACCTTGTCAGGGAGACCAGTCACTCTACGCAGTGCCAAGTGTTGGTCTGTTGGGGACCCTCCATTCTGTCCCCTGGAGCCAGAGACAACCCAATCCCACCACACTTGGCCAGGCCAAGGCCAATCCTGGACTTCCAGTGAAGCAGGACAAATGCGCCCAGCCCTGGGAGGGTGTTCCAGTCACTGGTTGGATGCAGGATCTGGCCAGCCCCAACTTGCCGCTTCTCTTCCCAGGGAGGGGCCAGCAGCAGGAGGGGCCATGGAGGCAACCTCAGGCCTTTGTGCAACCCTAGCCGGAAAGAACACCTGCCTTCCGGGAGGAACCACTGAGCTGCCCCCAAAGAGTGTGCTCATCACTCCTGGAAGAAAACTCAGCATTCTTCCAAGTTGCAGAGGGCATGCCCAGAGGCCATGCAGGTCCCAACTGCTCCCAAGGACAGCAGAACTAGGCAAATGGACCAAGGTCCTATGGGGAGTGGAGTTGCCAGAAGAGAGTATGCCAGGAAGGAGGGCTTCCTTGGGGCATCCTCTGGCTCAGGCTAAGATCTCATTTAGTCCTCGCCACAGCTGGATCGGGTCTATATTGATGCTCCTGTTCACAGAGGAGGAAACTGAGGCTCTGCTGTCTTCTCTGTCTCACACCACAGTGGGTCAGCCCTCCCTGGTCTGCTCCTGAGCCAGGCTGAGTGTGACCTTCTCACTGAGACGTGAGGCATGCATTGTCCAGCCATAGCTCAGCCTCCTGCCTGAGCATCTCAAGGGACACCTGTGAGAGAGAAGACTCTGTCCTTGGGGAAGCCCAGGGGTGAACAGCTGCAGTTGGAGATGCAGCAGGCCAGGCCCACTGGGGGTTCTCAAGAAGGAAAGAGTGATGAGAAGCCAAACAACCCCCAAAGCTGCTGAGCAAACACAATTCAGGCCAGAGAGCTAAGACGGTGAGTTTAAGGAGGGTGGGAAAAGAGAAGAGCATCAGGGCAGGCTGCCTGGAAAAGGCAAGACTGAAGCCAACAGAAGCATCAGTGGTTTGAAATCACTCACAGGCATGAACACCGCCCAAGGAGATCCTAAGTCCACAAATGGCACCAAGACAGAACTTCAGACAGGGCAGAACTTCATGTCCCAGCCTCAGGCGGTGGGGCAAAATGGAAAAAAAGAGCAGGGGATCTGGAGTCCAAGGCCAATCCCCACTAGTATTTATGGGCTATATGACTTTGGATGGGACTTAACCACTGTGAGCCTCAGTTTCCTCCTCTGAAGAATGGGCCCAGTGGTGTCCACCTAGCCAGCCTGTTGTGAGGAGCCCAGAGCACAAGGCAAGTGTGGGGCCTAGCCCAGGTCTGGGGCTTGTGTGCACTGAGAAGGCAGCTAAACCCTGGGTAGAGCACAGGAGCTGGGATACCTTGGCTCTGTCCCCAGGATGATCCCAAGCACCCAGAGAGCCTGCTGTTCCCAACACCTGCTGATGCAGCATCCCCTCTGCCGGCCACAATGAGGTGTGGAAAGGAGCTTGAGCAGCCACCACCGTGCCCTGCAAAACTGCCCTTCCTCCCAGGCCTCAGCAAACCCAGGAGAGAGCAGCAAGCGAAGCATACGGACATACAGAAATGCAGACAAACGCACCCAAAAATACTCATTCACTTATTCAAACACACATATGCATGGTTTATTAAAATACTGTGCTGGTTTGAATCTGTTGTGTATCCCAGAAAAGCAATGCTCTTTAATCCTCATTCAATATCGCTGAGAGAGAGCTTTTTGATTGTTTCCATGGAGACGTGACCCACCCAACTGTGGGTGGTGACTTTTGATTAAATGGTTTCCACGGAGGTGTGTCTCCACCCTTTCAAGGTGGGGTTGCTTACTGGAGCCCTTTAAGAGAGAACCATTTTGGAAAAAGCCTTAGAGCCACCAGAACCAATAAAGCCAACAAAATGGACAGAACCCCAGGGAAGCCATTGAAGATTCCTAGAGAGAAAGCTAGCAGACGTCCCCATGTGCCTTTCCAGCTGAGAGAGAAACCCCAAACATCATTCGTCTTCTTGAACCAAGGTATCTTTCCCTGGATGCCTTAATTTGGACACTCTTATAGCCTTGCCTTAATTTGGACATTTTCATGGTCTGAGAACTGTAAACTTGTAACTTAATAAATTCCCCCTTTTTAAAGCCATTCCATTTCAGGTATATCACATTCCAGCAGCTTGCAAACTAGAATAAATACCTGCTCCAGAAAGACCTTTTTCTAATACCTTCCACTTCCTCCTGTGGGCAGTGCCAAGGCACCTAAGGAGGCACTGCTACTCAGGAAGCTGCCACAGGTCAAGAGGTGTTACTGTGCTTTATGGGTTGAGTGGGCCTGGGGGACAAGGAAATCAGGCTAGAAAGAGAAGAGCAGGCCCACGGCTCTAACCAGCCCCACGCTCCCATCCTAACATGACTTCTGCCTGGATGCATGGGGCTGTGGGGAGTCCTGGCATGAGACTCTGACACGAGAGGGGGCTTTAGTGCAATGACCCCTGCCAATCCAGGAGCAGAACAAGAGCTAGGCCTGGGCTGCAATTAAAAAAACTTGAGTTAGACATGTGGATTTAGTCACAGCAGATCAAAAGGCTGCGAGAAGCCTTGGGAAGCAGCATTCTGAGAACATTAGGTATCCAGTCCTGCAATGGCCCCGGGCCCAGGTAGTTGGGGAGTGGACTGAAAGACCATTGGGCTTGTCCAGCCATCTACAGCCCCTGAGATGGCAGCATACTGGAAAATGATTAACAACTTCTCTGCAAGGAAAAATAAAGTCCTGAATTGTAGCATTTGCCAATTTCCTTGGTGTAAATACTTCTACTGTGCTTGATTTCAAGTTACCAACATGATGTCACTGAGCATGGAATTAGGAAGCCAGCTGGGCCTAGCCAATTTCAGCACTTCTCTGACCAGGGGACCCAAATATGCCTACTTCCACAGTGGGGACGGCAGAGGGTACACGGCCAAGGAGAAAATGGGGTGGGCACCACAGCCAGAGCCCTTGGGTAATGCTGCCATGGCAATAAGCAAGGCATGAGCACAAAGCCACTTCCCCACAGTGATACAGGCTGAGAACGTGGCCACTAGGGAGAGAGACTCAGACACAGACCCTGGTGCACCAGGGGGAGGGAGTCACCATGGCACAGTGATAGCAGCCGCCCCAAGTGGAGGGCAGGCCCTGGCGAAGGCAGCCCCAATAGCCAGTTCAGCTGAGGAGTCCTCAGAGGATGTTCCCAGGTCTGGATGCAGAGCTCAACCACACCCTGCTGGAGCGACCCCCCCAAAAAATGCCCCAGCCCCAGGGATTTGCTGCTGGAACAGCCCACAGCCTCCCAGCCAGCTCAGCCTGTTGCTTCTGAGAAGCCCTCTTCTTCCAGGCACATCACCTCATTTGTCCCATTACTCAACCTCAGTGGGAGGTGGTGGGATGCAGGGGAGGCAAGAGAGGGGGCTCAGGAGAGGTCACCAGACACTTGCCCTTCTGATTCCAAATCACCAACACCAGGCACTCTCAAGAGACAGGCCTTTCCCACCAGCCTTAACGAAAAGCACATTTCCATGCTACTTCTTCCAGGAAAGATGCTGAGCAAGTCCAGGACTCACGGGGATCCCAGCCGGCATGCAGAGAGCTCTGCCGACCTGGCCCAAAGGATTGGGTTTCTGCACCAACTCACCCAACAGCAGGTGAGGGTGTCCCAGGCAGAACTTGCCGCTGTGTGTAGGGAACGATCCCTGCCCCATGAGCAAGCTGACATGCCTTCTGATCCCAGCTCTGCCACACACCACCCATGTAACCTTATACACGTCCCTTTCCCCCTCCAGCCTCAGTGTACTCCCCCATAAAGTGGAGCTACTCCAACCCTCCCCATCTGAGCCTGGTTTTGAGGAGCATGCAAGACAAGCCGTGCAAAAGACCTAGCCCAGGGCCAGTCTCCAGGGGCCCCCTGGAAAAATGTGAGCTCCCCTCCTGCACCCTGTCCTTCAATGAATGTCCCTTTTCTCCTCCCTGGTGGATCTGCTCGGTTTCCAGGAAGATGCAGGCTCTTGCATCCCTGGGGATAGGCAAAGCACAGAGACACATTCCACAAGGGTCTGTGGCTGAGGAAAACCTCTCTACTACCACCCGCGCATGCACACACATTCCCAACACCAGAGGACAATCGCTGCCATGCCTGGTTGACAAAGGAGGAAGGGTTCTGCACGGGATGTGTAGGAGCAGGAGCAAT
This sequence comes from Myrmecophaga tridactyla, assembly GCA_004026745.1. Classification (NCBI taxonomy): domain Eukaryota; kingdom Metazoa; phylum Chordata; class Mammalia; order Pilosa; family Myrmecophagidae; genus Myrmecophaga; species Myrmecophaga tridactyla. Next base: position 18,456 of record PVIY010039914.1, read on the forward strand.
GCTATTTTGGTGCATGTTCTAAAAGCTGAATGGATGATTGGACCCGTGTTTCCCATCTATTTTAAGTAGAATGCCAAACAGTTTAAAATAGCATGTGTACTCACAGGTTTGCCTCTACACACAAGCCAAGAAAAATGTTTACCTTCTCTGTCTATGCACCCCCTAATTTAGTATTCTTGATTTTCCCTGCCTTTAGATCGCAACCTCTTGGCCAAAGTGTCTTCTCCCTGAGGCAGTGGTTCTCAAGCTCGGCTGAATGTCAGAGTCATCTGGAAGCTTCTAAGAACCATGAGACTCAGGCCATACCTTGTATCAATTACAGCGGAGTCTCTGGAGGTGGGACCCAGGTATCAGGATTGTTTGAAACGACTCACATTTCCAACATGCAGGCAAGTCTGAGAACCACAGCAGTACCGCGGGAGCACACTTTGGCCCTGCCTGGGCAACAAGGGTGTAAGTTAAAGACAATGCTCACTCATTTCACACTCAAAGGACTAGTGAAGGAGCCTGGGCACTGGAGTTGCTCAGACCATCTGCCTCTGAGTCCAAGGAGTGGGTCTGCAAGCTGGAAACTTGAAAGGAATGGAAATCCGAAACCTCAAGGCCAGTTCTGCGTCTCTCTGTAGGTCAGCTCACTCACTCATTCTCTCATGGCATTTTAGCCAATTAAGGAATTATTGAAGGACGCAAGATAAATTAGGAGATGGTGAATCAATTAGATTAGCTACTAATTAGCTTTATATTTGTTAATGGAGGTGAGAATCTAAAAGGTGAAAGTTGTTAACAAGACTCCGATGCTCACATAATTTCCAGAACCCCAACCACCACAGTGAGAAATGTGCACATAGAAAATTGGTCAAAGGAGAGAAGAATGTGGGGGGAGGGGGGTGCAGAATTGTGCAAGAAAAATGCCGTATTAAACACTGTCCAAAGCATTTTCGAGCTATTTGAAGAGAGATTTTATATTTAAAAGAAAAAAAAAGTGATGAGAGATGAATAATCGCCTTTAGGCCTGCTTTGAAGGCAACTGCTTTTAGTTGCAGACCAGCATTCAATCCCTTCACCTGAATCACTCATTTCCAGAGTTCTCACAGCAGGTTGCATATTAAACATTACAGGAAGTAAATGCTAGAGGAACAGGTTCTCCGCAATGATTTTAGTAAAGCACCCAGAATTATATACCCTACAGTCTTCAAACGTCTCAAACTATGCATCAGAGAGAAATTACTAGAAAGCTCAATGTCCACCAATAGCTGTCAATCAAACATATCACAGGAATGGAAAAGCCATCAATTGTAAGCTGACAGCTAGGCTCCACTCTGGTCCCCCTAAACTCTTTGCATGCAGGGGTTTGTGTAATCCTTTTCTCAGCCCTCTGACATAGGCAGCTTCATTGAGATCGAGTTTGCATGCCACAGAAGTATCCAATTTAAACATACAATTCAATGATTTTTCATACATTCAGAATTGTGCAGATAGCGCCACAATCTAATTTTAGAACACGCCCTCATCCCACCCCCCACCCCCCAATAAACCTCGTGCCCATTAGCAGACATCACTCCTTGTCCCCCGAATCACCCATCAGCCCCTGGCAACCACTGATCGACTCTCTGTCCCCAGAGATTTGGCTATTCGGGACACTTCACATAAACGGGACCACACAGCTGGTGGCCCTTCGTGACAGGCTTATTTCACTTAGAATGATATTTTCAAGGTCCATCCAGGTTGTATGTAGCATGTGTCAGTACTTCACTCCTTTTTTATGCCCGAAAAGTATCCCACTCCTGGGTATACATAGTTGGTGTCATTTTTATCCTCGTTTTACGAGTCGCCACCCAAGGTCAGAGAATTACTAAGGGGCAGAGCCAGGCAGTGCCACTCCAGAGCCCACCCTCGAGCCTCTGAAAACCTCCCACTGTAAAGTCCTGGCCTATTTAATCCCATTGTCTGAATCATTTACTAGCAAAAAAAAAAAAAAAAAAAGACTATATTACAGGCATGTAATTTTGCAAAAGTACCCAGAGAAAAAAGCAAGCTGTCCAGGAAAACTGATTGATCGTTTCCTGTTCTCATTAATATTTGCTCGATATTTATCCATTCATTCTGCCATCTGCTCCTCTCCTCTCTCTGGACAGTAAGCGATAACAGCATCTAAGACTTCAGAAAAGTTAAGCATAAAACCTAAGAAAAACAGCAAAGATTATTCCTTGAATAATTAGAGAACAGTGCTAATATACAATTTTATTTAATTTTATTGTGGAAAATTACAAACATTCAAAAGAGCACAGTGTGCTCCCGTGTATCTATCACCCAGCTTCAACTCTCATCATCTATACCTCAACTATCCCCAAATCATTTTGAAGGAAATCTCCAATATCATATAATTGCACATGCAAATATTTCAGTGTGCAGCTATAAAAGACAAGGAACTTTTTTAACATAAACACAATACCGCAAGTATACCTATAAATCAACAGAACCCTTAATGTCTTCTGATATCCAGTCAGTATGCAAATTTCCCAACAGTCTGCTAAATGGTTTCTTCTTTCTACAGTTTTTTCAAATCGGGAATCTGATAAATCCGTACATATATCCGAGTGCTTGATGCATCTCTTAAGTCACTTTTAGTTTACACTTTCCTCCTTTGTCTCTTTTTTCTCTTCCAAGGCAGTGAATGGTCCACAGAGCTTTGAGAATCATGAAAAGTTAAAGATATGTGTGTGTATAGGGGCATCTGTATGGGTAAGGGATAAGGGTGGGTACAGGTATGTATATGGAGAGATAAAGAAATGATATCCGTAAAGATTCAGATACAGCTGGCACAAATAAAGGTATAGGTAGATATAAATTTGATGATACAGGGTTAGAGATAGAGATAGGTATAAATATAACTACAAGTATAACTATAGACTGATGATAGACAGATATAGATACAACGTCTCCAAGTGTGAGTCTGGTTGTTCTCTTTGTGTTTCTCTCCCCTTTTCTCACTGGCTCACTCCCAGGGGCCCCCTGCTCCACTCCCCTGCCCAGGCTGAAGCAGGAGGGGAAAAAAGACTCAAAAATAAAAACTGCTTACCTAAGTTTGAACAGATTCAGGGCCAGTTTTTTTTTCATTTTTCCCTTCTGAGATTCTCTAGATAGGTCCAGCCTGGGGGAAGGTGAGAGGGAAGGCAGAATGAAACTAAAAAAAGAAAATGAGGGTGCAGGGAAGAGCGGATAAAGCCAAACCTTTCCATCAGAGGAGACCAGGGAGCAGAGAGGAAGTGATTCAGAGGTGCCCTTTCCCCACAGATTGCTCCCCCTTAACCACATTCCACGCTCGGAAGACCCCTGACCAGGGGGCCAGAGTCTTGGGTACCTTATGTGGGAATGGGGGTCCCTGTTCAATGTAAGAACAAACTGACCCATGGTGAGGTCTCCCATTAGCAGGGCAGTGGTGGGCACGAAGTGGAGGTGCCATGGAATCCGCGAGTGTGAATCGAGTGCAGAGGGGGCTAAACCAGCTTCTCTGCCAAGCACTGGAGATACAGTGATAAGTAAATGGTGGATTCAGGTGGACAAATCAACACACCGATAGATACAGATGGATGAGGACGCATAGATACCTTCCTGGTTGCTGCACAACACACACGCACACATGCGTGCACACACACAAACATGCACCCACACTGGTGGTAGACACAGGCTGAGCACAGAGCACAGCTGCATGTTCTGGGCATGGCTGGGCGTGTCCAAAAGCAGCAGCCATTTCTGGTCAAGGACACACCACACACACAAGTCTCTGAGTTTTGATTCACACTATTCCTTCCACCACAAACTCCTCCTCCCCCTATGTCCTGCCCTCTGCACACAACATTTCGGGACCACACTAGAGTCCAGGGAGCATGTCCAGTCCCTGCCCAGCCACTGTCATCTTACTGAGCTGCCTCAAGCCGTCAGGAATGGTTTTCACTTTGTCCACAAGCGAAGACATTAATGACTTAAGACACATCAGTCCAGGGCAACCCAATAAGAACTAAAGGTCCAAAGAGAAGGTTCTGGAAGGTCTGTAGGCGATGACCTGCCTCACAGGTCCTCGTAAGGGTTAGATAAATAAGATAAAGAATCCGCAGTATCAGGCACAGTGTTTTCCATGGAGGAGGCACTCAATAAATGTTTCCTGGAGAACAATCCAGCATCCCATCCATGAGAGGCGTCCCAGGCCGTTATGCCAGGGAGACATAGCCCCACCAGGAAGCCAAAATCTGCAGCCACGAGGAACGCAAACCCCACTGTTGGGACAGACCCTACGAACTCTGACTGGGCAGTAAAGGGTCCCAGGCAGGGCGG
>PVIY010039915.1:0-22767 GCA_004026745.1 Myrmecophaga tridactyla
CACTCAAATGGGTGGAGACATGTCATCCACTAATCCAATTTAACAACCACTCTTGACTAAATCACATCAACCAGGCAGATGATCTCATCTCAGTTTCAAACATACAGTATTGAATAGATTATTCTACCTTTATGAAATGGGATTTACATTAAAACATGGCTTTTCTTAGGGGGCATACTTCCTTTCAAACCAGCACACTGTGGAAAGAGCTAAATTTGAGAAACACTGTCCTAAATGATTGTCAATTATTACTTTTTTTTCTTTTTCTAGTCTTTGAAAATTTAAGAATCCCTTACCATATAATTTAGTTTTGTGTTCTAGAATTGCAAGATTATGTTCCTTTTCTTTTGTGTTCTTTAGTGTGATTAATTTGTTTTCTAATAAAGAACTCTGAGATGAAAAAAAAAAAGAAAACAAAGAGCAAGTGTAAAAAGAAAACAAAGAGCAAGCACACACTCGAAATCACTATCCCCAAGCAAGTCATCTGCTCTGCATCCTCACCTGCTTTCCTACACTACTGCACAGGAAAGGATGGAGTATGAGAGAACCTAAGAGTCACATTTATCTTAGTAGAATGTTCTTTACCTTCCCTTTAAAATCTGCCTGTTTGTTGATTTTTCTATTTTTATCACAAGATACCATGATCCACCCATTCACCCAAGTCAAAAATCTGAGTCATCTTTGATTCTTTCTACACTTTTAGTCTTTACATTCAATAAGTGACTATTTGCTAATTGTATTTCCATATTTTTCAAATCCTTCCTATGATCATCTATTCATGCCCTATAGCAGCAGCTCCCTACTGGTTTTCTTGATCCCAGTCCAGCCACTGCTTTTCTCTTCTCCACAGGTATAAGTAGAGTGATAGAGTGAACTTTCTATAGCATAAATACAGTCATGCCTCTCCTTGGCCTAAAACCCTTCCAGTGTCCACATAATAAAATCCAAATGTGAGCTCATGGCAATAAGACCTGGGTGACTTGGCCCTGTGTGCTCCTCCCCTCTTATCTCCTGTGCCCTCCTATACATACTCTGAAATGTAGCCTTGATGAACCACTTGCAGTTCCCCAACCATTCTTGCTTTCCACCTCCATGCATTTTCCCATGTTGTATCTCTTGACTATGCATTCTTTATGATGAGGATCGTAAACCTGAGTGCTAAGAACTCTTCACTGAAATCTCCATATTAATTTGGGATCTTCCTCTTAGTTCCCATTCTTCTGCAGCATTTTATTCATTCATTTATATCTCACTGCATTTATGTGTTTATGGCCATCTGTTTACAGTTCTTTCATCCCCCCACCCCTATAGTCTCTGCCCTCCTTCCCAGAGGAGGAGACAGATTTGATGCCTGCCTTGCTGTCTGGCTTTGGTCAGTGACCAATGATTGACAGTTTTTGCAAATTGGAGTCTCTCCAACAATATGTCCATAAAGTATTATTGCTGTCAGAATAGATATTTTTAGGTCTTGTGAATTCCCCAGAGAAGCATGTCTTGCTCTCCACTGAATCCACCTGTGTCTAGAAGTACACATATTATATTAATGAAGATAATTAATAATAATACTGATAATGCTTACTATAAAACACCAAATTAATTAATCCCTATCACTATATTATGATACATGTAACATCATTATCTCTTTGTACGTGAGGAAGATGAATAAAATTTTCCAGTGTCACAAAGCTTAGACATAGAAAAGACTGTAGTTGAATCCCACTCTCTTTAATTCTAAATCTCATGTTCTAAATCATTTAACTTTGCAGACAAGAAATGGCCAATGCATTTACTTGGCCTGAATTTCATTTGCCTTGGTTATTATTTTAATAGCTTTATTGAGATATATTTCACTTACAATTTATCCCTCTAAAGTGTACAATTTGATGATTTTTAATATATTCACAAATATGTGCAACTATCATAACAGTCGATTTTAAAACATTTTATTCAATTCAAAAAGAAACTCTGTACCCTTTAACTAGCACCCCCTTATTTCTTCCAGCTCTGCACCACATAGCCCTAAGCAACCACCTGGACCACAGCTCACAATAATTATCTAAAAGATTTCAGTAAGAGAAGATGGAGATTGTCATTTGTATTTTGTGTGATATTACCAGTAAAAATGGTTAAAATGAGAAAAAAAGGAACTATTTATTGGCTGATGAAATGACAGCAAGCAATTATGATTATCTTTTTCAAAGTAGCCTGCTAAACTCTCCAAAAATATCATGTGTCATTCGTTCTTATTAACAACGAAATGTGTTGTTAACATACTGGCTGAAAGGTGTATGTACCAGAGGTGAAATTCAAGCCCAGGAAGGGCTCATGATCTCTATAAGGAAGCCTCTGCCCCTTGCATTGATCAACCATGGCAGGCATTTAGGAAGAGACTCCAGGTGCCCAGTTCTACGCCTCAACAACCCACTCTCCTCAGATGATGAGTATAGCTGTCCCACCTCCTCCAGGCAATGCTTAGGCATCCTCTGTAATTCAAAGAACATGTTCCCTTTGATTTTTCATTCTCATTTCACATGCTTCATCATCAACAATTCATTTTTTCTTGTATCCCCATGATATGCAGTTGGGTGGTCCTGACACAGGGAGTTAAGGTGACTTGCCCAAGTTCAATGGCTACTCACAATAATTCCTTTCTTCAAAGGCTTAGTTCTATGCTAATTACCATGCTGTTTTCTGGGGGTATTTTTAGTGACATAAGCACCCAGTACCCTAGCTTTAAATGCTCTAATTCTACTACTCTGTCTTCAATTACTTACAACCTTGCAAATAAATGGTCATTTGCATAAAAAAATATTTAAAGTCACCCTAAAGTGAATTCTTCTGTGAAGTAATCCTTATTTCAGGTTTATTGTGTTCATTCTTTATCTTTTTATGAACACAAATTATCATATACCAGCCTTATCTTTACCAAGTGAGGCTTGCCTCTCATGTATGTTATATATAGGTATATATATATATAGGTATATATATAAAACCTATATATATATAGGTTTGTATGCTATAAATTTCTCTCTTGATTATGATTTTTTTCCCTGCAATCAAGAAATATGATCAAGAGAAAGCTGTACAGCTGTTGAACTTAAATTCTTTGGACTAGAGACTCTTTTGAAAATCTTATAAAATCTATACATTTTTCCTTAAGAAGACACAGAAACACATACCTGTGACATTTTCATACAATTTTCAAAGTCGATGGAAAAAAGGAGTCTGTAAGAGGTGTTCCTAAATGTCCCGGACGACTGGCCAAGAACTTTGTCTTCCCAAATGCCTAGAAGATTCTGCTCAAGAAGCATACAAGAAAGAAGGTGGAAAGAAAACAGAAAGTGAAATCCTGAGGAGCAAAGATTTAGATGTAGGGGCAATAATAGGAGTGATAAGAGCAGAAAGGACCATAGGCAATTGGGAATTTAGACCCCAATTGGCAGAAACAGCCAAGGAGATTTTAAAGGCCTCTTGAATCTGATATTGAAATTATCTGCTATGAGTTTCTGTGATGTAAACTCCCAACCTTTACCCACAAATGTTCATTAAAGGTCTCCTATGCATAACTGCCTTATACAAGATGTATTTGTGGGGAAAGAGCTCAAGAAATAAATGTAGGGCGGGCCACAGTGGCTCAGCAGGCAGAGTTCTCGCCTGCCATGCGAGAAACCTGGGTTCAATTCCCGGTGCCTGCCCATGCAAAAAAAAAAAAAGAAAGAAAGAAAGAAATGTTATTTTCTACAGTTGAGGCAATGACAAGGCAGAAATGGAAGAACAGATGCAAGATGCACAAGCTAGAAATCAGAGCCAGAACAGATAAAGAGAAATGTAATTTTTCACTATGTGAAAACTTAGTGTCAGATTTCCCATAGGATGTAGAACTAGTTTAAAGAAAATTCTATGCTTACCTAAATGGGGTAGATGGCCTCAGCTGATATTTGAGTTGTTCTAACATTTGACTAGCTGTTGAGAATTTGCACAAGACAAGCACATTAATAATCTTATTTTATCTACTTAAAAAAGCCTCTGGAGTAGGCTATGGTCCCCGTTAACAAATGAGGAAGCTGAGGCTGAGAGTGTAAAATAATCAAGGTCACAGACCTAGAAAGACTTGACTTGCAATGCTGGACAGTGTTCTGTAACATGTCTCACTATCTAACTTCATGCTCTTTCTACTAGGCATATCTGCTTATTTGAAATCATACACTACGTAAGAGATAGCTAGTGCTCAGTCTTTCGCCACACTTCCCTTATTGTGCCTACACTATTTCCTGTTGAGCCCAGTTAAAGCTTCAGTTAATTACCAAAAAAGGTATTCCAGGGGGCCAGAATTGGCAGTGAGAATTGGCACCCAAACTATTTACCATCCCTGTCTGAAATGACTGTTGTCAGAATTCTCCCAGACATCCTTTGAGTTTGGGTGTAGGAATCAGAAGTAAGAAGATTTTACTGAAATGATTTAACCATTAAAATTTTTCAATTCCAGCTCTGGCTTTTATACCTGCATTCTAGCATTAGATTTGAGCTCAAGTCTCCCACAGGCTAATCCCCTGTGGATACACTCACGACTTGAATAGTCCCCAAGTCAGGCAGAGAAACATTTGCTGGAGGCCAGGATATAGTGATCAACAACTGATGCTACAAGTCTTATGTTTTACATGGTGCAGAACATTTTCCGTGTTCAAAGAAAAATCCAAATATTCTCCCTTGCAAGAAGTGAGTATTCTGTTTCCCACTTTAGTTTAGAAGCATATTTCTCACAGCTTAGCACCAAGCTCTTGGGCATCTGAGGTCTTAGAGAGTAGCCTGACTCCCTTCGCCCTCACAACTAAAGGAGCTCTTCTTCAGAGAGGACTTCTTTGCCTGCCCTTTCTAATGTTCATTAGCCCCATCCCCATCCCATTACTCTCTATCACAGTTACCAGTTTATCTCCTTTAGGGTACTTATCATAAATGATAATAAATAAATTACCGTTTAGAAATTGCGATGGTTAGATTCAGGTGTCAGCTTGGCCAGGTGATGCTGTTGAGAGACAGGTAACCTTACACCCTACCCAGAACTAATCTCTTCTTAGCCGTGGTATTACAAACAATGCATAGAATTTGAAGAGCCATTGCAGGTGGCACCATAACTCACATTAAAGCTTAAATGAAAATTAGTGGTGTATTAGTTTGGTTAAATATGAATTTGCTAGTCCTGAAGAATAGAACTAGAGGCTGCTGGGCTTTGCTTTTGTTTTTCCTAAGCCATGCATTAATGCTGCCCCCTGCTAGTTTTGACCCAGTGGAGAGGGGAAAGCTTATCATCGTCATCGCTAAGTAGGGTGAGGTTGATGTGACAAAGCTGCACATCACCTGGGGGCAGGAACTGTAAGTATGTACCATCTCCACAGCCTACTGAACACACTTCCCTCCCCAAGCACAATGAGACAAACAGCAGTCCAATCTTCCCAGTGTCCAGAACCCACTCACTCTCCCCCGGCGAGATCACTCCTTTTTATGCCTGAGCACAAGACGACTCTCCTTACCTTCAGAGACAAGTCTCTTTAGGTGTTAAATTTCTAAACACAAATATAGATGGAGTCTTTTCAAGGGCTTTAGTAGGGGCTAGCAAAGGGTGGGTATAAAGATAAATTTAAAGCGTAGCTGAATGGAGGCTGAACTTGAGAGGGAGTGAATAGTCAAAACATTTTTTCATTTTTTTTGTCTCTTCCAGCAAGAAGAATGGAAGAAAAATGAATTTCACAATATATTTTCTTGTTACCTTTAAATTAAACCTCTATTTGTAGTTTTTTTCTAGCATTTCAATGGAGGTAGAACTGTTGAAATTTCTAAGGATCCAGGTAACACCAACTAACACATCAATATACTTTTGTCACTGAAGAAAACCATTTTCACTAGATCATTATTCCCCAAAACATGATTTAGGGAATTGTTAGTAGGTGTGCTTGTCTCCAAAACACAGGGGGCTTATTTTCAGTGTTTAAATAATGCTAAAAATCAGTGCCTGCTGAGGCCCCCTTTCAGGGTAACACATTCATATTTGAAAAACTATTTCAAATCCTGACATAATACTATTAAACTTTCTTTAACCTATTGCTTTCCAATTTCATTTATGTTCCCACTCCCTCAGGAAAGCCTACACATTATTTGTTCTAGAGATTGAGTTAATATTTTGAATGTTTTGATTTGAAAAAGATTCTAGAGCTGCCCTTACCCCCTTCTGCCATCTGTAAACTCAGTTTTGGGTTTGATGACCTCTCTTCAAAGATACTATGGGGACATTGGAAAAACTGAAAGTTTTTTGATTCCAATCTCTTTCTCACGCTGACTCTGAGAAAACACATTGCAATTTGGAAGTATAAAAATAGCTCAGGAGATTGTAAATGGCAAAAGCAGAGAGAAGGGGAGGCAGAAAATGATAAGAGATGTAGCTAAATATTTATATAGACAAAAAATGAAAACATGAAAAGCGCTCCTTCTGAAATACATAATTAAGCTCAAGACAGAGTGGGCAGATGGAGTCAGTAATTGCAGGTTCTTAATGTATCTAAAATTCCCAGAGAATGAGAGTGTTGCTACTAATTTTGCAGCTTCACAGTTTATAGCTTGTTGCTGTTTATAACATGCTATGCTCCATTAACACTCGATATTTCAGTTAAGCTAGCCTGCATTTTAAAAATAAACTTCACCAGAGCAAAGCCACACAATTTCTGACCTACTTAGAATATTTGTGTGAAAATGCTATGTAAGCCAAAGTTATTATGCATGTATTCCAGCGATTATTATTACTATTATCTTCATTATTATGACTACAGGGAATTGTGGTGTCAGAGGACAGACCCTGGATCTGAAACCTTATTTCATTTCAACAAATATTTACTGAATGCCTGCTAAGGGTCAGGCACGCTTCTGGACCTTTGGGATACATCGGTGAATAAAAAGACTGAAATGTCTACCCTTGTGGAGCGCTCACTTTGGTAAGGGTTGTAGAGACAGAAGATTAACAAAATAAGGAACATTTATTTACAATATATATATATATTATAAATTATATTTTAGAATATATGTATAATGTAAGGTGATAAGGGGCTATTATGAATGAAGAGATGGAACTGGGTAAATGGATTGATAAGATAATCAAGGTAAGGCTCATAGAGAACATGGCATGTGGGCAAGGGAATTGGCCATGTGGTATCTGTGGGAAGTGCAGAGGGACCATCGGTGCAAAAGCTATGTGGTGGAAGAACATCTGGCCTGTTCAGGAACTGGGACTGGAATTGGAACTGGCTAAGAGAATAGGAGAACTAAAATATGAGATTAGAGATGTGACAGAAGGAGTTCATAGAGAGCCTTGCTGGACACCATAAAGTTCTTGGCTTTTACTGTGAGAAAAATTGGGATTTGTTGAAGGATTTATTGCAAAGAAATGAAATAAATTGACATATTTAAATTTGGGCCCTGACTGCTAATGTATTAGGTTCAAGTCCTTTTCAGATTATATGGCTCGTATTTTCTTTTGTGTTTAATAATAGAAAAACATATTCATCCCGGCCACTTCACTTTTTAAACAAGGGGAGATGCATTGATTTTAACCAATATAGTTTGTTTTGTTTTCTTTTCTTGAGCGTAAAAATTACTTTATTTTAAAATTAATGCAAACAACCACCCTCATTTGTATATATATACTTGTATAAAAATAACAGCAGTGGTTTATTCCATAACATTTATACAGCATTTGTGTGGTAGTGCCAGGAATCATTTTAAGGATGTTACAGATGTTAACTCATTTAATCCTCTAAGCAATTCTATGAAGTGAGTAATATTATTATCTCCATTTAGCAGATGAGAAAACTGAGGCATGGAGAGATTTAATAGCTTGTGAAGGTGCAACAACTGTAAAGTGGTAGAGTGGGGACATGAACAGAAGCACTGGAATTCTTGGTTATAATCTCTAGGCTCCACTACCTCTGCATGAAGGCATAGGGGAAATTAGGAAAAAAGTCCACAGGAAGCTTATTAGCACAGCTTAGCTTTGGGGGAATCATCAGGATATAGGCAGAATATAATTTCTTACTCTATATACTTCTGTATATTTACAAACAAATTCATATGGGACTTTTATGGGTAGAATTTGTACGTACTATAAAGCCATTGTTATAAGTAAAGTATGATATTTGACATATGAAAATATAATATATCAATGGAACAGAGTCTACAAACATATTAAAATAATCATTGGAATGTGGATTCTGCCAAACGGAATTTCAATTCTTTGTTAAACAAAATGGTCTAGGGACAAATGTGAATCCATGTGGAGAAAAAATAAAGCAGGGCCTGCCACCTAACTACTTATATCAAAACAAATTTCAGACAGACCTGAAATTTAAATGTAAAAATAAAGTCACAATGCAAATTTGAAGGATACAGGGAAACTTTGAAAAATCTTTGAATAGGAAAGGCTTTTATAAATAAGGAACAAAACCCAGAAACCATAAAGGAAAAAAATAGTAAATTTGACTATAATGAAACTTTTTTCATACAAAATATTGCCATAAAAAAAGTAAAAAAAAAAACATTGCTGTGAAAATACCTGCAGACATATGACAAACAACAAATGAATTATCCTCACATCATGGAGCGCTCTTACAAATCAACAAGAAAACAAACAACAACCCAAGACAGAATAGTGAACAAAGCACATGAATAGGCTGTTGAGATTGAGAAAAAGCAATACAAATGGCTTATAATCCTATGAAAAGATGCTCAAGTTCCTTCATAGTAAAAAGAACACAAATTAAAACAAAAGGCCATATTTTGTACATTAGATTGGAAAACTGGTAAAAAGAGGCACCAGGAAATGGGAGACTCAGTTCCCAGGGTGAGCTGTTCTCACAAATATGGCACCCACAGCTGCCTCCCGAATTATTAAGTTTAGGAGCATATCCTCAAAAGAGGATCTTGCATCAGGCTTGTAGCCTTGGCCAAGGAGCAAGGACACAGAATTTATTTTATTTTGTTTTTCTTTACAAAAGCATTAGCCTATTTATAACAGTTTGTTGTCACTTTGGCAGTCTGCCAGAGTCAATTTTAGGTCCATCATTGCCTTCCCTTTGGTGCACACAGGTTTAATTTTTCTTCACCAGTATTGCGTCAAGAGAGGTCTCATAGATTGCTTCTTAGATAATGATGCTTTACAGAGAACTATAGCCCATGATGTCACTCTGACAGTTCCTGTCCCATCTCTATGTTTTGAACAGGATTCTAATTTTTCCATAGCTAAGAGAATGGTACCAAAATTTACTCCAGTAGCCTAATTTCTAATTCCAGTTAGTGTGTAGAAGGATATGACAAGAATTTCATTCCCACAAGACAAGAAATCTATTTAAAAGCCCAAAAGATATATATACTTTACCTCAAAAGCATTTTATAATTGTGCACACAAAGAAAAGAAATCTAATTTCTATGGGTGAAGCTTCCTAGGTGATAATGGAGGATGCATTCATAACTTGGGTTGATTTCTGAAACTGAAAGTAGTAGGTCAGGCAGAGGAGTGAACCTGAAGGAAAAGAATCTTTGCCCAGAATAAGACTAATCTCCCCCAAACTTGATAAACCTTCAAGCTGGTGTTTCAAATTTGAATGTAGAGGATACCAAATGCAAAATTACAACCCTCTAAACAGAAATGCCCTCACAATGTATGTCGGTTTGAATCTGTTGTGTATCCCAGAAAAGCCATGTCCTTTAATCCTCATTCAATATTACTGGGTGGGAGCTTTTTGATTATCCATGGAGATGTGACCCACCCAATTGTGGGTGGTAACTTTTGATTAGATGGTTTCCATAGAGATGCATCTCCACCCACTCAAGGTGGGGTTGCTTACTGGAGCGCCTTAAGAGGGAACCATTTTGGAAAAAGTTTTAGAGCCCACACAGCCAGAGACCTTTGGAAATGAAGAAGGAAAATGCCCCTGGGGGAGCTTCATGAAATAAGAAACCTGGAGAGAAAGCTGGCAGATGTCGCCATGTTTGCCATGTGCCCTTCCACCTGAGAGAGAAACCCTGGACTTCATCAGCCTTTCTTGAGTGAAGGTAACCTCTTGTTGGTGCCTTAATTTGGACATTTTCACGACCTTAGAACTTAAACTTGCAACTGAATAAAGTCCCCTTTTTAAGAACCATTCTGTTTCTAGTATATCACATTTCAGCAGCTTGCAAAGTAGAACGCAGTGCAATTTTGCTAACTAAGCAGAGGCTATGGGTCAGATTGGAAAACAGAAAGAGATCTTCAGTCTCAATCTCAATTTCAATATCTCATAATGTCAATATTTCATGGGTTGCAGTATTGTAGTCTCCCAATTTGAGGGAGTTGGTCTATGCTAGACCTATTCTACAAGAAATGCTAAAGGAAGTCCTTCAGGCTGAAACAAAAGGTCATTAGAAAGTAACTTGAATCTATTTGAAGTCATATGATATCTCGTAAAGTTAACTAACCATATGCGTAAATATAAATGCTAGTATTATTGTATTTTTGGTATTTAACTCTTTTTTTGTTTCCTATATGGTCTAAAGTTTAGAAGTCAATCCATGAAGGATGAATTGCTTTATTTACCTGGTTTTGAGTGGGGCCCATAATAACAGAAGGCTTTGTTACAGTTCCAAGCTGCAGAAAAGCTTTCTTCTATTTGTGTCATATGTAATTGGTGCCTGAAATGTTTCACAAATAGGGACGATCCATGGAGACTTTTTCAGGTGAGTCACAGAAAATACTTTTAGCATCTTAAAGAAAAGCTATGCCATCTTCTGCAGATAACTATTTTCTTTTTAGGAATAGTCTCCAGATTTTCCTAGGCCTCTAGTAGAGACTGAATGCTTGACCAAGTGCCACCAAGTTATAAATGACCTTAGTTACTCATGATGAATTCCCTGTTTGACTCATCAAATAATAAAGTTAGGTGTTCACAGTATCAAGTGGAAGTGTTATATATAAAACCGGGCTCAAGTGGATCCTGGAGACTCAAGAAAATCACATTAGCAAGATTCTCATGATCCCTACTCCTACTACATTGCCTCTTCTCTCTAAACCTTCCCCCATGCCCTCAAGTGGAATTCCATGTGACTAGTTGACTGATGAAGAGAAGCCGTCAGGCTGTTTATAGGTGGTTCTGCATGACATTTTGGTACCACCCCAAAGCGGACAACTGCAGCACTACAGCCCCATTTAGGAATGATTATGAAGACAGCATTTAAAGGAAATCCTCCCAGTAGGAAAATCTTTGAACATTTTGCCTGGATGATCATTTTTCCTGGAAGGAGAGAGGTCCATAATTATGAATCTATATTCATTCAGGCTTCCATTAATCTGGAAGCCAAACTGCCATCTGGATGCTTTGGGTTCCTCAAACCAACAGACAAAGTAGGTTATTACTGTAATGGTGGAGAGAATGATCCTAGATATCAAGGGAAAATTTGGTTGCTACTCTGCATTGGTGATAAGAAGGTATAAATATGGACTGCAGGATGTTCACTCTTACTATCTCCATACTATCCCCATAACTTATAAAAATGTTAAAAGAAAACTACAAAAGTTCAATACAGTCAAAACTGCTAATAGCATAGACCCTTCCGGAATGAAGGTGTTGGTCACTTCACCAGGTAAGGAACCAAGGTGAAACAAGGTGTTTGCTGAGGGCAAAGAAAATATAGAATGGGTAGTAGAAGAAAGAGGTTACAAATACTAGCAACAACTATATGACAAGTCACAGAAGAGAGGGCTGTAATAATTATGAGTGTTCTTTAATTTGATTTGATATGATATACTTGCATACATTATATAATGTCAATTCTTTTTCTTATCCTCCTCCATTCTCCTATCAAATATAAAATGTATTTATAGTGTTTTAGCTTATACCTCAGGCTCATTAAAGGGCTGTCTGACTCAGCTAGAAAATGAATGAAGATCCCCCAAAGAGAGATAAAGTGACAAATGGGACTTCATTTCTCTTTGGGGGAGACAGTTAATGTATGTTTTCTCAAACCCACCTTTTTAACTCTTTTTTTTATTGTGAAAAATAACATATACAAAAAAGCAATAAATTTCAAGCACCCCACAATAACTAGTTGTAGAACAGATTTCAGAGTTTGGTCCGGGTTACAATTCCACAATTTTAGGTTTTTCCTTCTAACTGCTCCAAGACACTGGAAACTAAAAGAAATATCAATATAATAATTCACCAGCCATACTCATATGTTAAACCCAACCTTCTCTGTATAACTCCACTATCAGGGTTTTTCTTTCTCCTGCTCTGTAGGGGTATTTGAGCTATGCCCATTCTAACGTTTCATGTTAGAAGAGGCTGTCAGTAATGTGGAATGGGGGATGGAAGTGCTTGATGTTCTGGAGAGGCTGGCCCCTTGCATTTCAGGACTTATCTGGTCCAGGGACCCATCTGGGTTTGTAGGTTTCTGGAAATCCTTCCCCTTGCTCTCCTCTGTTTTGCCTCTAGCACTTTTTCCTCTCTTCCTGCCCTGATGACCAATAGCAACCCTATTTCAGTTTGCTAAACTGCCAGAATGCAATATATCAGAAATGGGTTGGATTTTACAATGGGGATTTATTAGTTTACAAATGTACTGTTATAAGGCCATGAAAATGTACAAATTAAGGCATCTACAAGAAGACAACTTCTCTAAAGAAAGGCTGACAGCATCTGGTGTTCTTCTGTCACGAGGGAAGGCACATGGCCAGCATTTGCTGGTCTTCTTCTCCCAGGTTTCATTGCTTCCAGCTCCTGAATCTTTCCGCTTCTTGTGGGTCCTTGCTTGCATCCCTGGGTGCTTCTCTCTCTCTAAGCATTCCCTGCTTTTCTACATATTATGTCTCATAAAGGATTCCTGTAAGTATTAAGACCCCTGCTTTGAATGAGTTGGGTCACATCTCATTTGAAGCAACATAATCAAAATATCCAGCCCAAAATAGGCCTGCACCCACAAGAATGGATTAAAAGAACATGGCCTAGGGCAGCAATGGTGGCTTAGTGGCAGAGTTCTTGCCTGCCAGGCCAGAGACCTGGGTTTGATTCCCAGTGCCTGCCCATGTAACTAAAAACAAAAAAACAAAAAACAAGGCCTTTTCTGGGGTACATAACAGATCCAAACTATCACAAACCCCAAGCCCACTATCAGATGCAGAGGAAAGAATCTTCCATGGACTACTTCACAAGGTCCCTTTTGTGGTCCCATTCCTGCAGCCAGATGTACTTGTTTTTCCCCACATTCCCCTTCAAATTCTGACTTCCCCTCTCACATGACCCCTTTGGGAGGGCTGAGGACTAATTTGTCTCTGATTTTCCACCTCCCCAATCTGGACTTTACTTCTACATCTCCTCTCATCAATTGTGTAAGGTCTAATTCTATAAGTTGTTAGACTCTAACTTCTGTGAACATAGGCAGAGTATTATTTTGTTCACAGCTATAGTTCCAGTGACTGGCCCTTAGAAAACATCCAATTATGAATTATTAAAGGACCCAGCATATGTACTTGGCATATAATAAGCATGCAAAAAATGATAGCTTTCATTATTTATCCAGTAATCATTTGAGGGTATGGCTCAAGAAAGAAGGTATATGAACAACTTGTTTTCACTATCTGCCTTGAAATGTTTATCAGGAGAAATGATTTTGTTAATATCTTGGCAGCATTTGAGTGATCTGGTCCCCAAGTCCATGCCAAACCCTGGGAATTCTGAAGTTGGTTTGAGTTCTATAGGTATGGCATTTCAGTGGTCTAAAAGATTGGCTTGAAGGGGCTGCAAGGGTAGTTCAGTGGTAGAATTCTCACCTGCCATGCAGGAGACCCAGGTTTGATTTCCAGCCCCATGCACTTCCCAAACAGGCAAGTGAACAAACAAACACCAAACCAAACCAAACCAAACCAAACAAAAATCCAACAAATGGTGCTGCAATAAGGGGATACTCATGTGGAAAAAGAATGAAATGTGACCCCTGCTGTATAGCATACAAAAAAAAAGTTTGGCTTGTACCTCATTGCCCCTGAATCCCTTCATAATAATTCTACTCTGCTTTTTCTAGACTTTTCTGTTCTTTAGTATGCTATGGGTGGCAAAATTTTCTTTTTCTACTTCTGTAAGGTAATATGAGTTTCTGTAAATTATTTGGTTATTACATACATCATAGGTTTTTAATTCTTTTCTTAGAGAACACCTATTTTCATTTCATTTTTTTTTTTTGTCTAAGAGTACATTTTCTTTTCCCATCCTCTTTTTTTTTCTCTTAAAAATCACACAACTCAACCATGCATGCATTAATATTTTGGTATGGACATATTGTTAGAAAGTTGTTTTGGATTTAAAAGAATCATGAAATATATATTTTGAATTCTTTTGCAATTTGGGGAGACTAAATATTCAAATATCTCCAAAGATTTTATACACTAACTAGTAGCCCATTTAGTATATGCCATTTTAGCAGGTCATAATAGCTAATAAAATATTGTGGTATTTATTTATTTTTTAACACTTTCTCCATTTTCTTATCATGAAGAGCTCATTTTTAAAAATTATTTTACATTACATTATCCACATTAATTATAACCTTATAATTATCCACATTAATTATAACCTTCAGCTGTTTCCTTCTGGAACTTCTGTTCGATTAGTTTTAGCATTTTTCATTTTTCTCTTTTTCAGTTATTTCTCTTTTAGCAACATTTCTCCATTCATTTCCATCATTTTAGAATTTAATTTTGGACCCACAGTCTACTCATTCTACCCTTTAATGTTTTGTGAGCATATCTTTCATGGTTTTTAAGTGTTCTAACGTACACTTTGGTAATCTTTGCACTTCTTAAACTTTTAAAAATGTAAATTATAAACACTTAGAAAAATAGAAAATTCTTTTCTTAAGTATGATTGCTCTTAGAAATGCTTATAATTCCTCTAATTTAATTTTAAATTTCACTGAAGTAGCTTTTTATAAAGTAAAAATATTTTATAAATCATGTATTGCAAAATATAGTATCCTACTTCAATCTTTCCGCTACTGATTCTCACTCCCTCAAAGTAACAACTTTAATCTACTTTAACTGTTTTTTATATTACTTCTTTTATTATTTCTATGTCATGTTTCTAACTGTATTTCTTAATCTTTCAGCTTAGTTCTTATCTACTGACTTTCTACTATAGAAGATGAGGAGTTGGCTATCTTAAAACCTGCCATATATTCCCTTCACCATCTTCCTAATCATATAATATTAAATATTTTATTATATCAATTTTCTGTATTTATTTTGCCAATATAAGTATTGTTCCATGGTATATTAGGATCGCTTCCCATTTATAACAGACCATTTTGTTTTCCCTTGACTATGTATTGTCTTGATTTTTGTTTGCCTAATTTTCTATGTACTTAACACAAATCCATTCTTCTAATTTCTGATAGAACTTTAAATCACCTTTTGATAAGTTTCTTTCTTTTTATCCTAGAACTCAGGGCTACATTATGCCTTTCATGGGTCCCAGGCACTTTGCTGTTTGTGGATGCCTTCTTCCATAAAGATGAATCTAATCAAGACTGAATTCACTATTGTATAGTCTTTTTTGTACTTTACACATTTTCCCTCAGATTAAAAAAAAAAACTAAATAGAAAACATTTTTGTGCCCTAGAAATATCATGGGCCCTAAGCACTGGCCCACCAGAGGCTTCCATCACTCCTGGAGCCCTCCTTCTTGTACTCCAATCTGTAATGCTAATTGTCTAAGCTCTGAAACATCCCTTTACCTTCATCCTGACAATTCTTTTAGTTTCTTTCAGTTGTCAAAATCCCATTTTCAGTATCCTTTGTCTTCTTCTTTCTTGTATTATTCCCTCATTTTGATGGAGTCTTTCTTTCAGTAGTTTCCTAATATTGGGTATCTGGGTTGTAATTTTGAGACCATGTCTGTCAGATAAATGCTTCACTCTACCCTCATAAATGACTGGTAGTTTGGTTGGATTTAGAATTATATGTTGGAAATAATACACCTCCTGAATTCTGTTTAATTACATAAATAATACATGATCATTACAAAGATTTTAAAACATATAAAAAGAAAGAAAAAAGAAAAGGTAACCTGAGGGCGGCTGCCGTGGCTCAGCGGGCGGAGCTCCGACCTGCCGTGCTGGAGGTCTGGAGTTCGATCCCTGGTGCCTCCTGCCCATATGCAAATTAAAAAAAAAAAGAAAGAAAAAGAAATAAAGAAAGGTAACCTGAAAGCTATATCCTAAATTAGCGTCCAATATTCTAGGTGCCTAGTGAAAAAAAGGGGTTAGAGGGTCTCACAGTTTGGTATGTAGACATTCATTTTTTCCCTTGTTTTAAGTACAGCATTCCTCACTACATGGATGAGTGGTGTCCATCAGGCCAGAGCTTTGCTGAATCAACAACTTCACAGAGTAACCTTCTAGTCTTCTGCCAATGGGGCGAGGATATGAGCTGCTCACCATTCTGTCTTTGATCTCCAGTTAAGCCCGTATGTTTTACCCTACTGGTTCCACCACACAGTATCTGATGCCTTCAGTTCAGAGCTTTTGAAGGATCTGCAGCAGGAATCATCTTGTTTATACTTTGGCTTTCTTATGTTCGCTTCAAAGTTACTACTCAAACATCCACATTACATCTTGCCACTTCTGTTTATCCTGCGATAACACCTTTTAATTAATTCCTTTACTATATGTCTTCGATTTCTGGCTGCTAAAACAAATACCATTCAATGGGTTGCTTAATGGGAATATATTGGCTTACTGTTCAGAAGCTGGGAGAAGTCCAAAATCAAGATGTCAGCAAGGAGATGCTTTCTCACCGTGATTTCCTAATCTGACTGCTAGTGATTCTTGGGTCCTTGGCATTTTTGCCACATGGCAATGCACATGGTGGCATCTTCTCTTTTCTCCTGCAAGTTCCATGACTTCTAGCTTCTGATTCTCCATGTGGTCTTCATAAAGCCTCTAGTAAAAGGATTAAGGTCCAAACTTATTCAATGGTGCCACATCTTAATTAAAAATAATGGTTTCAAAAGGTCCAATTTATAGTGGGTTCACACCCACAGGAATAGGATTAAGATTAAGTACACATTTTTTTGTGTGGGTACACAATTCAACCTACCACAAAATAATTTTAGTGGAGTTATAGAAGGGAGTGGAGGTAAATGTCCATCTTCATCTTTCAATAATTGCTGGGAAAGCATAAAATTCTTATACATGTTTTTATCTACTGCTTAAATTTAATCAATTTTCCTAGAATACTTAAGTCAAAGTAGCTAAATAGTTGTGTGTACGTGTGTGTGTGTGTGTGTTGAAGTTAAGAGGCCTCAGTTCAGCCTTAATTTTATGCTGTTACTATATTTACTGAAGGAAAGTTTTAATCTTCCCTATTTCTTTACCCCTCATATCATAAAAATAGAAAGAAAGAAATTCTTTCTTTCACACATTAACGTTAAATCTATGTCAAAACAAGTTCTTTTTCAGGAACAAACAGAACCTGCCTTGCCTAGAACAAAAAAATGATTTTCAAAATACAACACGGTGTTTTGTTTTTTTTTTCTTTTTCTTTTTGTATTCTATGTACACACATTAGCAAAAACTAAATCTTAAAATATTAAGGAAACATTTAAAATAAACTAAAGTTTATTTCAACTCTCACAGATGACGGTTACAAAATTAAATCTACAATCATTTCAGTTTTTATTATTCCATTTCTTCTGATATTATTCAACAATATCTCACATAAGTCATTTATGTTTATTGTCTAAAGTAATAGAATCAACAAATGATTAGTGCCAATTTCATTCACATAGTTGCTTATTTATTCCTCACCCTTGAGTGCAAGTGACAGTAACTCACTTCAAACTAGCTGAAACCCCAAATATAATTTATTTATTTATTTGAATACCTGGTAACTCCAAGGGCTTACTGAGCTCAGTTACAGCTATACCCAGGGGTGGGATCAAATCAAATTATATAGTCAGAGTTCTGGTGTGCTCTCTCTCTCTCTCTCTCTCTCTCTCGTTCTTGCTCTCATGCTCTCTCTTACTCTTGCTTTGGGGGTTATTTCTCCATTTGGCTAGAAGAAACTCAATCCTCAAATTTTACCTGCATCTTTGTTTACAAAGAAAATAAAGGGATGTAGTAGATTATTTTTCAGCAAATATTCATTACCTCTTAACTCAGCCTCCCTTCCCCATTGATGTGAGGCTTGACCACATGATTTGTTTTAGTTAATGTGACATTTCTACCTGGGAAATGATCTTTGTGGAACGTATTCTCTTGCACTCGTCATAGCCATTAGGAGGACATGCTCTGAGTGGCCCACTGGTTCCTGATGTATGAATACACATGGATCACAGCCAGCCCTGCTGCCAGTCCTATGAGTATGAGAACAGATGCTTATTGTCATATGCTATGGAGACCTTGTGGTTGCATGTTATGTAAGAAAGGATTACTGATATAGAAAATGGTACCTAGAAGTGGGGTGCTGCTAAAATAAAACCTAAAATATGTGGCATTGGATTATTATGGGCAGAGAGAAATTACGAAACCCTTTTAGGAGGCAAGGAAATGGTGACTCCATGTAATATAGTGCCAAAATGGAGTCCTACCTCACCCCATATACAAACAAAATTTTGGGTAGGGACTTAATTAAAAAGTAACAATTTAAAAAATCTTAGTATATGAGCCACAGTACCATATGTACAACCTAGAGTTGTGGGAAAACCTTAAAACAAAAATAGAAAATCCTGAATCTATAATAGAAAATACAAATATATTTTGTAAAACCTTTGTAAGGCAACAGTTAACAAAAGTAAAGTTAATAGACAAATTTGAGACAGAGAATTATTTGCAAAACATGAAGAGAAAAAGTCCTAAAATCTATACTACACAAAGAGTTCCTGCAAAACCGTAAAAAGAATAGCCCAATAGAAAACTTGGCAAAATATATTTCTCAGAGGATCAAATCCAAATTGCCTACAAATATGAAGAGATGCCTAAACTGAGTACTAGTTAGAGAAGGCAAATTTCGCATTTCATCATTTTTTAATCACATGATGAACATTAGACAACAAATTTTAGAATCTGTTACTTAAATATAATCTGAGTAAATACTGTGATTCCACATGCCCAAGTCTTAATATGGTATTACAGTCAAAGAAATATGGTCTAGGGCAGCTGCCGTGGCTCAGCAGGCAGAGCTCCGACCTGCCGTGCTGGAGGTCTGGAGTTTGATCCCTGGTGCTTCCTGCCCATATGCAAATTTAAAAAAAAAAAAAAAAGAAATATGGTCTAGTGTTCATACTAGCATTCATATTTACTTGCATTTCATTCAGAATAATTACAAACCATAAAGTTTACTTTTAAAAATTCTTTACCCTCTTTTATATTCTCACACCCCCAGGCTCCTCTAGAGCCTTTTATTCTTCATTCACATATTCCACTCTACCTTGAACCTTTTATGAAGACCTTGCCTGCCTGTCTCTTGTCATTTTGTTTTATTCCGTTTTTAATTTCCAACTTTCCAGTGTTGTCTGTCTGTATACATTCTGTGATTCTTTATCATCAGTAGCTGAAAACTCAACTGAAAAGAAAAATGAATCTCTTTAAAGGATAGGGTAGTGCCTGCCCATGCCAAAAAAAAAAAAAAAAGATAGGGTAATATCGAATTTAAGGAGATAAATATCAAATCCTTTTTATTCAGAAGGGTTGGAGTCTGGGGGTTCCAAGGACCATCAAGAAGTTATAGAGTTGATCTGGGGAATTTGAAGACTTGAGAGTTATATGGGTACTCATTTTGGAAGAAATGTTTTAATGAACATCTGACTTATGAGTATCATTAGCTAAAAAAAAACCTGGGAAAGAGCATTTCCAGTAAAAGATATTTTTTATGCAAATAACTTGAGGTGGAAATGGGAATGATGCATTGGACAAACAAAAACTAACAGAAAAGAGCAAGAGAACAAAAGAGTGAGAGCAAAAGCTAGAGAGAGAGAGAGAGAGAGAGAGAGAGAGAGAGCTTACTTGGTTAAAAAGCAAAGAGTAAAATTTAAAATGACCTGGGGTAAGGTTGGCTGTATAGACAATGACCAAATCATGTAAAACTGTGTACTCCATATTCCCATAGTGCTTTTTCCTCTATTTTTCATCCCATAACTGACATTTAATGACTTCTTCAATCATGAATGTTTAACCTACTTGCATTGACCTACAAGGAGAAGATCCATTTGAAATGCAAATCTTAATTCAGAAGGTTCCAAAGGAATGTGGTTTCTTTTTTAAACCTGGACAGAAATAGAAAATGCTCACAGAGTGTTTCTTACAAGTCCTAGAGGGATTTTTAATGGGGTGGATGAGCCTCATCAGTAATTAGTAGCAACATTTGCATATAATTAGTCTTCTGATGCCTTATAAACTAGTTCTTCTCTTAAGTAAACTTCACAGTCATATGTGTACCTTTCAATTGTTTACTTTTTTTCAGAAAAAAAGTACTTTTGTCAAATTTCAAATAAAGAACAAAGTTGAAGAGGATTTACTAACATAATTTTGATTTTCTGGGATGTTCTAAGTACATATGTAGGATGTATATCTACTTGCAGAGAATCAATTTTGGCCAGAGATCAGTGACTGAGGAAGCCACAATAAGGTTAAAAAAAAAAAAAAAAACTTCTTTTATCTGGTTTAAAAAAGTTTTAGTGAATCTGCCCCATTTGTCACCCAACATTTATATTTACTTTGGAAGGCTTCTCTTCATGCTTTCAATACCCTAATTGTTTCTAGTGATACATATTGGCGATGGAGAAAGGGAATTGGTAAGAGAACGATGTAAAGAAAAATGTGCTAGCTGCTCAAACATGCTGCCCAACCAAAAATATATGTGTGTGTGTGTGGTGGAGGTAGTGGTACTTTATTGAGCATAGATGTGTAAGATCTGGGGAACATAACCTTGTTGAATTTAAGGATTTTTGTATTTTTGTAATTTTGCATTTGATTCAGCAAGAGTATGTGTATATGGGTATAGCTTTAAAATCTTTTTAAAGCTAATAAACTGAGATTGTTCTCATCTATATACTATAAGCCCATTTCCTTTGATTTTGTACCTGTGAAATGGAAATTAATGATGTGTGTTGGAAATAGCTGCCTACAGATTCTTACTTCCTGATTTACTTCCTGCTACCATTCAACTTGTTAGACAGCAATATATATTGAACTTACTGTGCAGAGTGGGAAAAGGTACTGTATTTGGAGAACTTGGCTTAGGAGAACTCATAGAAACAAAGAGAAATAGCAGGAATCAAATTGCCAAATGTAATCTACTCTAGAGTAAATGAATGAAAACATTTCTTTTCCAGAACATTAGAGAATGAAAGTCTCGTGTTGAAGAGTGTTCTTGCAGAAAGGAAATAGAATTATTTTTTTCTAAGTTCCACTGTGTTCTTTAAATGCCAACAATATTGTTCATTGGTTGGGTGGGTGGTTTTCATTTTGAGCCAGTGAACACTGCATAATTTCCCACTCTGCTCTTCTTCCACACTAGTGAGTTATTAGAATATGACATCACTGAACCTATACTTTTCCCATGTGGCAGTCTTGATTATACAGAGAGAGTAGACATAACAAGACAGCGAAGAGAGAGGGAGGAAGAGGCTGCATAAGGAAGAAAGGCATTGGAGAGCAGTCTAAAAAGAGAACAGTTAAGTAGGAAGTCGGAAGCCTGCATTCTAGTAATTGGCCATTTACCATATGCAATTATAGTCTCTTAAACCCTCCCATTTATAAAATAAAGTGGTTGCCCTCAGTTTTGAAAATATGTTCTGTGGTGGTGTCTCAGAAATCACCATGGAGTATAAGAAGTAGGACTTTTATCTTACCTATTTTATATTATAAATTTGATTGGGAAAAATGTCTGTTATGAAATTGTTTGGATAAAGTGTTCTTTCAGAATCCTTGTGGCCAAAAAATCTGCACAGTTCAACATTCACCTAGGAAGGATGAACTTGTTAAGATATGGCTTTGGGATACTACAAGGGGATGCTCAAAGTTCCCCTTAAGAAACCACGGACTGGTCTCTTAAAGGTGGTAGTTTCCTCTTAGAGTCTTTGGGAATTCAGAAAGCACAGGATTTTTTAAAAGACCACAAAGAGGAAATGTTGTAAAGGGTTTTATGATCTTTGACTTCAAAATTTTCTCTTTTCCTAGGCTAGGGTTGTTTTGAGGACTTCCACATTCACCAAGAGTGTCAAAAGCTATACCACAGAGCACTTAGAGAGGAAAATAACTGTATTAGTTAGGGTTCTCTAGAGAAACAGAATCAACAGGGAACATTTGCAAATATAAAATTTATAAAAGTGTCTCATGTGACTGCAGGAACACAGAGTCCAAAATCCACAGGGCAGGCTGCGACGCCGACGACTCCGATGGATGGCCTGGATGAACTCCACAGGAGAGGCTCACAAGCTAAAGCAGGAATGGGGCCTGTCTCCTCTGAGTCCTCCTTAAAAGGCTTCCCATGATTAGATTTAGTATCACTAATTGCAGAAGACACTCCCCTTTGGCTGATTACAAATGGAATCAGCTGTGGATGCAGCTGACGTGATCATGACCTAATCCTATGAAATGTCCTCATTGCAACAGACAGGCCAGCACTTGCCCAATCAGATAAACAGGTACCACAACTTGGCCAAGTTGACACGTGTCCCTAACCATGACAGTCCACCCCTTGT
>PVIY010039916.1:0-22771 GCA_004026745.1 Myrmecophaga tridactyla
ACATTTTCAGCCAAGGAAAATAAGTTTCTTTATTTGAGGTGTTAGTCATCACATACATTGCATTCATTACCCTCCAATTTCTGGGCAGGAAAGGAAGTTGATTTCCAAACAAACTCAATGTATGCAACACTGACATTTTATTTACTCTGGTTTACTTTACAGATACTCAAATTGTCCTTATTATGACTGCTGTGTAATGGGATTTAGTGTGATGTATTAAAATATCTTACCTCAATTGAAATAAAAGATTTTTAAGTAGAGAGCCATTTCCCTCCTGCAGAAGGCCAGATATAAATTAAACTTCCTATTTTTAAATGAATTCTTTATCTAAAATATACATTTTACAGTAACAGCAAATAGGATTTGCATACTTTTAGAAAATAGCATAGTACTCAATGAGCAACAGAAAGTAATTTAATCCTTTTTACTAGGGTTGCTCATAGTGCTAATTCTCCACCTCTCTTAAGATGACTTGCCTGGCAGGGAAAACTTATACAAAAGAGCAGAAGCAAGAAGATAAGATATTGGTCTTCAGAATAAAAATCACAAATGACACATATAGCCCTTATGTAGAGGACATGAAAACATGAAGCGAATGCCACCAATGATCCATATCATTCTACGGCGATATATTTCAAGCACCAACTATTACATTCAGTGGGGTAAAAACTTGGCAGTCAAATAGAAGAAATAACTAAAGATGACATGGGATTTTAGAATAAATGGAAGTGTAAAGGGTTGTTTTCCAGGAAAACTGAGTTTGGATATCGCTCATTTTGCATCTTATATTCTTGAGTGACTTCAAATTGAGATTGTGAATTTTCTGAAATTAATTTATTACTCTGAAAATAGAGAAGTGATCAGTCTAATATAGAGCTGGATTTTTAAGCAGTATGGTATTGAATCCTTTCCAGGATGCAGAAGAAAATTAAAGGGTACTAAAAATTGTGAAAGTAAAATAATCCAGAATCAAAGCATAAAGACATTTAGCCAACTCAAGTTTTTACCAATACCAAAAGAAGGTGATTGGTAAAAGCCATTACAACCACACACTAGTTGAGCATTTATTATAATTTCCTATGCATATTACTACACATTTTAAGAATAGATGGCTGACTCTGTTCAAATTGAATTATTCTTTCCATATCCCTTGTTTTATTATTATAAATTTAAGATATGATTCCTATGGCAGATGTCAGTAAACCACAATCTGTAGGCCAAATTTAGCACACCACCTGTTGTTTTCACTTTTTTTTGCATGGGCAGGCACTGGGAATTGAACCTGGGTCTCTGGCATGGCAGGTGAGAACTCTGTCTGCTGAGCCACCATGGCCCGCCCCACACCACCTGTTTTTATAGAGTAAGTTTTATTGGAACACAGTTATTCCTATATATTTATATATTACCTATAGCTGTTTTTGCTATAGTGCAGAGTTCAGTATTTGTAATATAGGCCATTTGACCCACAAAGTCTAAACTATTTACTATTGGGCCTTTTACAGAAAGATGATCTCTTACTCTTTTATTATAGCAACATGGATATAATATGTAAAGAACTTGCTACTACTTGTAGTTTGCTTAATGTCTGTACCACCACCAAAATAAGGCTTCCCTAAGGCCTCAGCCATGTTCATTTTATTCAGTACTGTCTCCATGCTGCCTGACTAATATTTGACATGCAATAATCAAGCAGTTCTTTCTTCAGTCATGACAGCATACAGTTTTGAGTTTAAAATCAGTTATAAACTGTTAGACAGATGGCTCAAATGGGTAGCACAATCAGCTGTTATCACAACTAGTGTTCCACTCAGCCCTTAGTGGTTTTACCCAAATATGAGGCAATCATTATTTTTTGGGTTTTCCAGTCCCTTTCTTTCTTCCCTTAACTGAAATCAAAATTGTCCCCTAAGTATACCAATATTCCACATGTGACAGAGAATTCTTTTCCTTGTCCAATGTCTGTTACCCGTAATTCCTTGATAAAAAAGCTCCAATATCACCAGGGCTTTCAGCGTGCCTACCTAAAAGAGAAGATTTCCAACCACTACTTGTGTCTAAGGATTGCCAAGCAAAGGCAAATAGAAAGCTAATTGGCTTAGCTTTCCTTAAACTCTTGAAGGGCTGTGACTCAACTGGGAAGCATCTTTGAGAACTTTTTCTTTTCTTCCATCTTGCCAGGAATAAGGTTGTCCTGGCTATAGTTCCAGTGTCTTCTTATTAACCCGAAGGGACACTGGAGATGAAATCCAAATTTAAGGATGACAGATGAGAAAAATAGTGATCATGGGTATCTGATGACCATTCTAGCATCTACTACTCTTCATGGTAAGAAAGAGAAGAAAATTTAAGCCCCTTTATAGTCTTTACATTTATGGGACTTGAATTTTCTGCATTATGTGTATGAATACAATTTCTAACTGATGGACCTTGTAGTCTTCACAAAGGGTAACTTATGTTTCCTTTCCATGTCATACATATGTGGTCCAGGAGGTAGGGCTGATGCCTTCTTTCAACCACATTACCAATTTCAGACAATTACTAGTTTTTTCAGGCTGTTTATTTGAGAATAACAGGAGCCACATGTATATATAATAACCTTCTTTTTCTTGTTGCTCACATTTACTGATCTTCTTGTCACACTATCTCTTTGCATCAAGACCATTTGTCTCACCCACCTGTCTTCATTCCCCCTGACTCCCACACCCACAAAGATGAAACACCAACAATCTAAACTCTAAGTTATGTAATATGCTCATTTCCATTGATGTTTACATACAAACCACCTCAGAGAGACTCTATCCTAACCAGCTTCTCAATTTTGTTTCCATCAGATATGGCACCACTCCTGATTTCCGGAACATAAAATTTTATTTTCAGATACCTCCTTCCTAACCCTTTCGGTTCTTGTGCACAAGTTCCCCCAACTGCCAACTCACTGAGGCTTCTATAACTGTGCATTATCTCTCACTCATTTCCTCTGTGCTTTATCTAGATTTTCTCATGGGGTTTTACAGCTCATCAAATTCCATGCTCTTGGAGAACTTATTTACCAGCAAGCTATCAGCTGCCCAATTGTCTCATAATAATTTGTCTTGAATTAAATGAAGAATTAATTTCATTCTTCAAAAAATGATGCATCTCACATGTACATATAACATGATTTTACACAATGATTATTTGGTGAACAAATGAATTGACAAGCTTTGAATAAAGTCACTGATCTGGTATATACAACTTGGAGTTTCAATATCCTATCAATAATGTGAAAAATAAAACAGAGCTTTTCCCTGGAAAAAAATAGCATTCAGATAATTATAAACATTATTTACCATGGCAAATATCTGTCCACTAAGAAAACCATACTATATTAAGAAAAATAAAGAAGTCTACCAATCTCTCTAAAGAATTGGAATCTTTTTATTATTTTGCTTAGATTTTGTGTTGTTCCATGAAGGAAGATGATTTAACAAGAAAGATAGAGAGCGAGCCACAAATTCAATACTAAGATTCTTGTCCGTTAGTTTTTATTTCTTTTTAAATAGAAGGATCTGTGACTGTATCTTAAGCAAGATCTAGTTTCAGACACAGAGGAATTCAATCAAGTCCAGGTTCACAGAGAGAGTCTTAGAAAAGTAATAGAAGTTGAATTTGAAAACCAGAAAGAAGAATATTTGAGAGTTT
Organism: Myrmecophaga tridactyla; assembly: GCA_004026745.1. Classification (NCBI taxonomy): domain Eukaryota; kingdom Metazoa; phylum Chordata; class Mammalia; order Pilosa; family Myrmecophagidae; genus Myrmecophaga; species Myrmecophaga tridactyla. The sequence goes on from PVIY010039916.1 coordinate 3,682, forward strand.
AAAACAAAAACAGTTGAATCAACGAAATCTCTCACCAAGCCAGCAAGGAGCAAATTATCTTTAAAGATCACCAGAGAAAGAAAATTTTTACTGATGCTAATGCTTGTTCCTGAACTAAGTGGCTTCTTAAGGCAACACCCAATAGATAAGAAAGACAAAAGGAGTCTTCACTACTGGTCCATTTCTGTAAAATTCTAATACGGAATTATATTCTCTCATAAGGCAAAGTAGGTATTTATTTACTGATGTAAATGCAAATATATATCATCCATGTTCAACCAACTGGAAATGCCCCTTTTTTCCCTTTGTTTTCTTAAGAATGTTCTTTACATTGATCTTCTCCTTTCATTTCACACTGGCTCCAAACTCTTCCAATAAAAAAAGCTATTATAATATTTTCCAATTATTTCATATTTTTATGCAGCATTGCTTCAACAAGAATTTGTAACATGTACCAAATGCTGAGCATTATGCTAGGTGTATGAAAATAGCTGTGCACGAACAGAGCTAAGATTCTTCAGAATTTCCTCTCAATGTGCAGTTTCTTCATATTCCAATCACCTCATAAGACCTGTCTACTGAACCGCTACTCTTTGATCAGTTATTTTGTGACTATGTCTAGAAGAGTGTTTGGCAAATTTTTCTGGTAAAGGAATAGATAATAAATGTTTTAGACTTTATGGGCTATAAATCTCTATCACAACAATGCAACTCTGCCATTGTAACATGAAAGCAGCTATAGATACAAAGACACATGCAAATGGATGGATGGGGTGGCTGTGTTCCAATAAAATAGTATTTGCAAAACAGATGGCTTGGTGAGCAGAAATTTGTCTAAAAGATTCTGTGATCTCTTCCTCAGTAATGCATATATTCAAGTCCCAGCTGAAGTCCCATTTCTCCATGAATGTGGTGGGATCATACCTCATACTCCTGGTAATGTAGAGTTCAGAAGCCTCTTGTGTGTCCCAGTAGACTGACCCCAGGTTTAAATCATGGCTCCAGTATATATTGTACCATAGCCTATTTACTCAACCTCACTGTACCTCAACTTTCTCATTTGTGAAAGTGCTATAGTACTTACTTTTGATTCAAGAAGATCATCAGATAAAATATCTAAATCCTTAAGTTTACTTGTACCACAGTTTGAATATGCTGGCAGACATTTTCCTATTCTGGCCCCAATCAAAGCAGGCAGTCTTCTTTGTAACTTGGTATATAGAGACAACAGTATTACCACTATGGAATATTCTAGAAATCAGAGGCCTACCAGGCATGGTGCTGCCTTCTTAGTGGTGAGAAATGCAAGATGCAATGTTGTGTCCTTTCTAGTGAATGAAATACTTCAGCCTGCTCCAGACTACTGTAAACCAAAAATTTTATTGAGAAGGTAAGTCCTGAAACTGCAAAGCTTATTCATACCTTCTGAGTGCATGCATCTTATCAAAGCCTCAGATATTTATTCCGTTTCTTGCTCATGCAGTCTGACGAGCATAACGTTATTGATATAGGGGATCATGGCAATGTTCTGGATGTACAGAAAACTCAGGTCCTGCCAGTACATGCTGTCTAGCTCCTACAGCATTTTGATATATAATGCCCTTCTTCCCTTAACAGGATGTTGTAGTTTGCTAGCTGCCAGAATGCAACACACCAGAGATGGATTGGCTTTTAATAAAAGGGGATTTATTTTGTTAGTTCTTCAGAGGAAAGGCAGCTAACTTTCCACTGAGGTTCTTTCTTACATGGGAAGGCACAGGATGGTCTCTGCTGGCCTTCTCTCCAGGTCCCTAGGTTCCAACAACTTTCCCCGGGGGTGATTCCTTTCTTCATCTCCAAAGGCCTGGGCTGAGCTGGGAGTGCTGAGATGAGGAATGCCGAGCTGCTTAGGCTGTGCTACATTGTGCTCTCTCATTTAAGCACCAGCCAATTGAGTCAAATGTCATTCATTGCAGCAGGCATGCCTCCTAGCCGACTGCAGATGTAATTAGCAACAGATGAGGTTCACGTACCATTGACTCAAGTCCACAGCAACAGAACTAGGTGCCTTCACCTGGCCAAGTTGACGACTGAACCTAACTATCACACAGAACCAGTACTTATCCTGTGAGGTTATATTGTTACTTGACCTTAGGTACAGGACTGTTTAGGCTAGGGAAGACAGAAGTAGATCTTGAGGGAAATGTGTTGTTCTGTGAGGCATAATCCTTTACTTTATCTTCAAGCAAGGGAGAAGCCTTAACGTTAACAGGGAGGAGTGGACTACTTTTGTAGTTCCACAAAGTTGAAAGAAATCTAAGGTTTTACATTTTTTCAAGCATATCAATCCAGATGTCTTATCCTAAGTCTCAGGCATCTACCCCTTCTTAATCAGAGCCCTCATCTTGGTACAACAAAGCTACCAGTGAGTGTTGACAACTGAACCTTCCCTAGAGCTTTCCACTCTTATAATTAAATTTTGGTCCCGAATATCAGGTTTTTCTTTGTCTTCTACTTCTTTATATGCTACCAAGAGGCCATTTGACAGTCTCAATTTGCATTAAATTAATCACCCTCAGTCTTTCAATTCTTTATGTCCTTAGTCAAAGAATCATCCAATTCCACAGCTCTCCTTATTACTACTCATACATTTCTCCTGCAACTTATTCTGAAATATTGCATCCACCTGTGCACTCTTTTCCACAAGTATCCATTCCAGCTTTCCACCAGTAAAGAGTTAACAAATCTACATTAGTATGCCATGAGCTATCAGTTCTCCATTGTTTTAGCTTGCTAGGCTGCAAAAATGCAATATAACAAAAATGGACTGAATTTTAATAATGGGAATTTATTAGTCTACAAGCTTACAGTTCTGAGGCTATGAAACTGTCCAATTCAAGGCAGCACCAAGACAATATCTTCTTCCTGAAGACAGGTTTCTGACAATCCTGGACTCCTCTGTCAGATGACAAGGTACGTGGTGGTGTCTGCTGATCTCTCCTTTCCTCTCCCAGGTTTCATTGCTCCAGCTTCCAGTTTCTGGCTTCAGTGGCTTCTTCTCTCTGTTTCTGTGGCTTTCTCTCTGAGGTTCTGTATCTTTGGCTCTGTGTTCATATTCATCCCATTTGTAAAAGACTCCAGTAAGAGGATTAAGACAAGCCCTAAATGGGGCAAGTCATATCTTAACTTAAGATCCTACACCCTCTAAAATGTGCTACTTACATGGGTCCACATCCACTTAATGGTTCAAATTTAAGTACATGATTTTTTGTTGTATATACAGCTTTAAATCATCATTGTCCACTTACCATTAATGATGGGTTTTTCATTGCCTGTGGGCAGGTAGGTTATCCATCTAAAAAAGTCCCAGTTTAGAGCCTGCTTTCACACATTCCAGGAATACCTGTTGTTGATCAGATTCCCTAGGAAACATACTGAGACTCTGAAGTTTGTATTCAAGAATTTTATTGGGGAATCACTTTGGGGAACAATACTGTGAACAGGGAGAAAACAGTATTGAGTACAGGAATGCGGAAGTTGGACTGAGATGTAATTGCAAGAGAAGCTTCACAACCCTACTTGGGGCAGAATGTCCTAGTTGAAACAAAAGAAATTGATCCTTTATTCCCACTTAAAGTTATTTTTGGATGTGGGAGGCTTCTAATGTCTGTACATAACCTTACATGAGGCAACTTCCATGATTTCAAGAAAATTCCTGGAGAGGTCATCAGATGTGAGCAAAAACACTTCTGGCAGCTGGCTATATTAAGTGCCTTAGCCATGGGGAGGTTTATTAACTAAATGTAAAAAGAAGTGAGATTACCGTTTACACTACAAATAACCTCCATTTATCTAGGGATGACTTAAAAATGAATGCCAGTTTGGGTTAGTCTTCATTTTTGATGGAACCGGGAACAGATATTCTGGTCAATTCAATCAACTGAATGAAATCTGAAACCTAATCTGTGATTAACAGAGTATTTGGAATAACGTGCCATTTGGCAGAGGTGCTTACATTGGACAACATAGACATTTTCACCTGTGACTCAAGTGATAAAAAAAAATGAGTAAAACATCACTTTCCACATTTGACTTCCCTAACTGCAGATTTTTAGTCTGTTGTTTCCCAGTATCATCATAAAATCTTTTAGATATTCACTCACAGGGATTTTCTAAGCTAGTTGCAAGTGAATAAAATGGAGAAGCTGATGTACACCTCTCCCGGGGTGCAAAATGGGAAATTTGCACTGTTAATGTAGTATTTCTGGAATCCCCTGTTGTCATGGCCATCTTGCCTACTAAGCCATAGCAACTTGGACTCATGAAGTATATCAGTATCATTAACTAAAGTCAGCTAATCAACTCCATGAACTCTTGGGCTCTGTTCAGTCTACACCCTGCCTTCTTGCGCCTCTCTGTTAGGGATTCAGCCCTATTAACAATTCCACCCTTTATGAACGTTCCATTTCCAAAGCTAGATTTTCAGTTGATGAGAAGAAACACAGGGAACCAAATACTTATCATGTAGATTAAGGAAGCTATTTAAGGAACACATTTGATAAATGCATGTGCGCCCTTCAGGGGTGGAACAAAAATAGAGCTGCCATAAATACTAATGTGGTCCTTTAACTAACCTGGTTACTCACAATGTGGTTTTTATTCTATTTAGATCATCCTTCTCAGTGACATCTTTATCTCTGCTGATATAGCTATTAGGAATTAAAGTAAAAACAATTTTACCAAGAATGGAAACAACTTAGGATTTAGACCTGGAGAAGGCGATGGCTGTAGACAGTATATCCCAGTTAAAAAAAAAACAAAAAAACCAGGGAATTGAAAAGACTTGATAAGTACACCCTAAGGCATAGTTTTCTGACTTTTATTTCCAATATCACCAATATCTGCAAGCTGCAATGACCTTTTAATAACAGAAAAATCCAGTACCTCATGGTTTCTGGTTTTATTACCAGATATAGGATAATATGAATCTTTGGGCTATTTATCAGATATGCCCACCTATTTTTAGGCATTAACACAGAATGTCCTGTGCATTTTACATAGCAGAAACTAGTTAAAAATTTGATAATAAATTAAAATATTAATAAGAAAGTTATGCTTATTGAAAATGGATTATATGTGAGACAGTTTTTAAGTGCTTAAAATGGATAAATCCACTTCATCTTCATAATATTGAGGTGGGTAATATTTTAATATTCATTTTAAATGAGGTAATGAGAATTTTACAAAACTACTCAAGATCACAGTCCAGGAAGAGACACTTGTTCCCACTGCACGGGAAGAGTCCTAGGATGTCAATCCATGATGTAGTTTCCAGGCGTGGGGGTCACCAACTAAAGTACAACTCATTCAGGCATGTAATGAGACAGCACTTTACTCACCCAGAGAAAAGGGAGACAGCGTCACTAGTGGGCCTTGGTTCTCCAAGACCAGTGGGTCAGGGTCTGTAGCTGATGCAAGGGGATTGAATGCATGCATTCTTCTTGTGCTGCAGGCAAGAGGTGCCACTCCCTCCCTCACAAGGGAGAGATGCAAGGGTATGTTGGCCTGGTGCCCTAAAGCTCATATACTTAACCAAATAGTCCTTGTCACTATTTACATATGCTTAGGACAAAAGAGGAAAGAATGTGCCAGGAGAGCACTTAAAAAAATTAATTAAAGAAATTGTAGGTTTACAGAAAAATTATGTAAAAAATACAGCGTTCCATATACCCCCTATTGTGAACACTTTGTTTATAGTGTGGACCTTTGTTACAATTGATGAAAGAATATCGAAAGTCTACTATTAACTGCAGTCCTCAGGTTACATTAGAGTGTATTTTTCTCACATTCCACCCTATTATTAACACCTTGCATTAATGCGGTACATTTGTTATAACTTGTGAGAGAACATTATTATAATTGAACTATTAACTATACAAGTCCATCATTTACACTAGAATTCATAACTTGTATAGTCCTATGTTTTATCATTTAATGTTTATTCTAGTAATAAGACTTAAAACTTCCCCATTTAACCACATCACCTATATAATTCACTGCTGTTAATTATACCCCCAATATTATGTTACCATCACTTCTACCGTCCATTCCCAACACTTTACAATCAACCTAAGTAGAAATTATGTCCTAATTAAGGATTAACTCCCCATTCCCTATCCCCAAACCAGCTCCCATTAATCTATACTCTAAACTCTAACTCTCTAAGTGTTCTTATTCTAATTACCTCATAACAGTGAGATCATACAATATTTGTCTTTTTGTGTCAGGCTTATTTCACTCAATACAATATCCTTAAGGTACACCCATGTTGTCACATCTTTAAGCTGAATAATATTCCATTCTATGCATATACTGCATTGTGTGTATCCATTAATTGGTTGATGGGCACTTGGTTTGCTTCTATCTTTTGGCAAGTGTGACTAATGCCACTATGCACATGGGTGTGTAAATATCTGTTCACATCCCTATTTTCAATTCTTTGGACATATACCTAGTATATGGTGTTCTAGTTTGCTAGCTGCTGGAATGCAACATACCAGAAACAGAATGGCTTTTAAAAAAGGGGAATTTAATGAGTTGCTAGTTCACAGTTCTAAGGCCCAGAAAATGTCCCAGTTAAAACAAGTCTATGGAAATCTCCAATCAAAGGCATCCAGGAAAAGATACCTTGGTTCAAGAAGGCCGATGAAGTTCAGGGTTTCTCCCTCAAGTGAGAAGGCACATGGCGAACACAGTCAGGGCTTCTCTCTCAGCTTGAAGGGCACATGGCGAACACGGCGTCATCTGTTCGCTTACTCTCCTGGCTTCCTGTTTCATGAAGCTCCCCGGGAGGCGTCTTCCTTCTTCATCTCCAAAGGTCACTGGCTGGTGGACTCTCTGCTTCGTAGTGTCACTCTCTCTGAATCTCTATTCTCCAAAATATTTCCACTTTTATAGGACTCCGAAAAACCAATCAAGACCCACCCAAATGGGTGGAGACATGTCGTCACCTAATCCAATTTAACAACCACTCTTGACTAAATCACATCACCCAGGGAGATTATCTCATTACAGTTTCAAACATACAATATTGACTAGAGATTATTCTACCTTTATGAAATGGGACTTACATTAAAACATGGCTTTTCTTAGGGGGCATACTTCCTTTCAAACCAGCACATATGGATTACCAGGTCCTATGGTAGCACTATACTTAGATTTATGAGGAACTGCCACACTGTCTTCCACAGTGGCTGCACCACTTTATATTTCTACCAGCAATAAATGAGTACTCCTATTTCTCCACATCCTCCCCAACACTTGTCATTTTTTTTTAATAGTTGCTATTCTACTGAGTGTGAAATGGTATCTCATTGGTTTTGATTTGCATTTCCCTAATAGCTATTGATATTGAGCATTTTTAATATGCCTTTTAGCCATTTGTATATCCTCTTTGGAGAAATGTCTATTGAAATCTTTTGCCATTTTTTAATTGGGTTGTGTGTCTTTTTATTATTGACTTTTAGGTTTTCTTCATATATTCTGGATATTAAACCATTATCAGTTATGTGTTTTCCAAATTCTTCCTTTGAGCAAATTGTCTTTTCATTTTTGTGATGGAGTCCTTTGATGCACATTTTTAAAATTATTATTGTAAGGAGGTCCTATTTATCTATTTTTATCTATTTTTAATTTTGTTGCTTGTGCTTTGGGTATAAAATCTAGGAAACTGTTGCCTAACACAAGATCCTAAAGATGATTTCCTATATTTTATTTTAGAAGTTTGTGCCAGTTTGAAGAGATTGTGTACCCCAGAAAAGCCATTTATTAATCCTGATCCAATCTTGTGGGGACAACCATTAGTTTTAATCCTGATTCAATATTGTATAGTGGAAACTCTTGATTATATTATTTCCACAGAAATGTGATGTGCTTAATTGTGAGTGTGACTTTTTATTAGATGGAGATATGACTCCACCTATTCAAGATGGGTCTTTATGAGTTTACTGGAATCCTTGAAAAGGGCTAGTATTTTGAAGAAGCCTCAGACCTGATACAGATGCCATGCTTGGAGAACAGTTGTTTCCTAGCTGACAAAGACATAGATAGAGCCCAGCAGAAGTTATGTGCCTTCCAGATATGTTATGCAAGCCAGAACCCAGAGTTGTGTGCCAAGTGAGGGGGTGGAATCTAGTCTGCAGAGTCTGAGATGGAAATTCCTTATCTGATCTTGGAGATTTTTTTTCTTTTCATTGATTTACCATTTTGGAAACCTTCTCTAGTTCTAATCAAGTGGGATGTGTCCTTTTGTTTTTTTATTTTGAGAAAAGACTTTTACGCAAGATGAGCTACATCTACATGCTGATGATGTTGCCAGGGGTTGTGTTTTATGACAAGGTGCCCCAAGAAGGGAGTTGCCCATATTCATCATCCATCCCAAGCACCAGGCCCGCACACATGATCTAGAGCACAAGGTCCATTAATGGGTCACAGGGAAAGGTGACAGGCGACACTCAGACATCCTCTTCCATAATCACATAGCTAGGGGGTAGCCTGTATTCTTAACCTAATTATTGATTCCAGAGTCTATGTGAAATAATTTAAAGAGAAATGGTACACCAAAATCAAATATACAAATGAAAATTCAGATATTTGGAAATGACCATGAGATGGACACACGGGACATCTTGGAGACCTGTAGAAAACATTGGAAAGATGTATTTTTTGTCTTCTTCTATGCATTTTTCCCTCATGGCTTGTTTGAGGTAAAAACTTGGAGAAAACTGAAAGAAGACATTCAGTATGATAGAAAGCAGCAGTATAAATATTTATTAATGATAAATAAAGCAAATAAAATAAATAAATTATTTTATCCAATAAAATTTTCTTCCATAATCTCTGCTATACACTAAACCTATATGGTAGTTGAATACTTAAAATGTTGCTAGTTTGACTGAAAAACCTAATTTTTAAATTTTAGTTAACTTCAGTTAACTAAAATTTAAATAACCACAATAAAGTGGCAATTTTATCGGACAGTACTGATTTAGACTATTTCTTTTAATATGGTTGTATGCTATAGCAGCTCAAAAACTGCTGAAATCTACAACTAATTAGATTTCACTAAAAGAAACTAACAGACTACACCATTCAACAACAAGTTTTGCATTCCTCTTAAATGCTGGTAACTGCCTGATCGTTAATATCGATTAAGGCAAAGTACCTGCTTTATTCTAGAGGTATAATGAAAAATAAAATAATATACATATATATTACACGTCAGTTATAGGGAACAAACAGTAATCTATATGAGATAGAGACATGTCAGGGGTGTGAGCGCACATGCCCACGATGTTATTTGAAAAGAATACTCAGAGACAGCTTTTCTGAAAAGCTGAAATGAAATCAGAGACCACAATGAAACCCAAAGGCAACAACAACATAGACCCTCCACTCCCAAATATAGCAAAAACCAAAGCCTTTTTGCATGCAAGAACATAGCGCAATACAGTCTTATGAGAAGGACAATAGGATTAATTCGTTGTTATCATTGACAATGCTAAGCACATAATTAAAAATTTACTGAACATGTAAACAGATGGGATCTAATAACAAACACTCAGTTATTGAATTTTTCTGGTAGGAACTTTAAGTACCTGTGAATAATATTATACATAATACATAGAAAGAGATGGATATGATAGTTTAAGAAATGGAGAGTTTCAGGATAGATATGGAAACTGGAAAAGCTACTCCTACAACTGAAAAATACAGGATCTAATTCTTAAAAAATAAGTCAGTGGATATAAAAACATATTGGGCATGACAGCGAAAAAGATCAGTGAACCAAAGCACAGAACGACTTAAATTATGCAAACTAAAGGATGGAAAGAATAAAAAAAATTAACAAATCAAATACTCAAACTCTCAATGATTGTTTGTAAAGTTTCGATAACTCTAACATACATGGATTAGGGATAGCAGAAGAGGAAGAAAGAGGGAGATTAAAATTTCCCAAATGTTTATAAAAGCGTTTAAAACATCTTCTTGTTTTCATAAAAGAACAATCAACCAATCCTGGAAGTTCAGTGTGGTAGGTGGAATTCTAAGATTCCTTTCCCCTTACAGCACACATCCCATCTGATAGGATGTCATCCACATGATTATGTTGCATTTTATGTAAACAGGGTTTTTCACATGAACGTAAAGTTCACAAATCAGTTGGTTTTGAGTTTATCAAAAGGGGAATTTTCTGGTGGGCCTGGTCTCATCAGTTTAGTCTTAAAAGACATTACAAACTGTAGCAGATGATCTCTGGGTAGCCTAGAACAGCACAATCTTGATGTTGTGAACCTCCTCGGGAGGCGGCCATATGGCTAGGACCTAAGAGCCGTCTCTAGGGCCGAGAGCTTCTGTTGGAAGGCAGCCACTAAAAAATTAAAGAGCTCAGTCCTTCAAATGCAAGTCATGGATTCTGCTAACCACCCGGAAGAGCTTGGAATTGGACTGCAAGCTCCAAGTCAGAATGCAGCCCCTGAAAATATCTTGTTCTCAGTCCTGACAGACCCTGAGCAGAAGCCCAGAGAACTTACATTCAGACAACTGACCCACAGAAAATTTGAGACAATCAGTTTGTTATGTTTGAGTCACTAATGTGTGCTATTTGTTACATGTCAATTAAAACTAACTAACACAGTCAGCTAACCTTAAATGATAACATTAACAAAAACACTTAAAATAAATGTGTGGGCATGCACATTTATATATACCACCCAATATATCATAGCTAAAATGAAGAAACTCAAAGAAAAATATTAAGTCTCAGAGAAAGCTACAGAAAAGCTAGTTAGAAAGAGAAAAACTGAGTATAGCAGATGAACAATAGGAATAAGGCCTAAATTTTCATCATCAACATTAAAAACCGGAAGACAATAAGTGATATTCTTATAATAAGTGAGATTCTCAGTTCTGAAAGAGCAGAAAAAGTTCAAACTTTAATTCCATTTGTACAGAAAATATAATTCAAAATTTAAAATAAAGAAATTTCCACATGAAGAAAAGAAAAACAAATGTCAAGCCATTGCTTTGCAAAAGATAACTTGAATTATGCAGATACGAAGAACTCTTACAGGACAATAAGAAGAAGACAAAGTAACTGAAAAAATTGGGCAAAACACTTGATGGCCACTTTGAAAAAGTGATATATGAATGATAAATATGAATAGTAAAGATATACAGATGTTAAACATTATCAGTATTATCAGTCACCAGGGAATCATAATTTAAAATCACCCTGAGATGTCTATACACCCAATCAAACAACTGCAGTTGGAAAGACTGATGATATTAAATATCGGTGATGATACGGAACAGCTGGAATTCCCATATATTAGGAATTTAAAATGCTACACTTACTTCTGCAAATGTAAAATTGAGTTTCTTATAAAGTAAACACATTTATCATATGAACCCAGCAATTCAACTTCAAGATCTTTATCCAAGAGAAACAGAAGTTGCATTAAGTGCAAAAACTCATTCACAAAATTTTATAGTTTTTATTCAAAGTAGTCCAGAAGTGGAACCAACCCAAATATCCATCAGCAGGTGAATGGATAAACACACTGTGTTATTCATACAATGAAATCCTACTCAGCAATAAAAAGAAACAAACTACTAATACATAAATTCAACTTAGCTGAATCTCAGCAATTATGAGGCTTAAAGGAAAATACAAAAAGGTATATGAAATTATGCAAAAGGTTAAAAATTAATATACTATGTTCAAAAGCAAACCAGTGGTTTTCTGGGCCCTGAGAGTGGGGTGGTTTGACTGCAAAGGGGCATAAAGGAAATGACATTAAAAAATCTTTATTCAAATACTATATAGCAGACCCAGCCACATACGAAGTACCTTTCATGAGTAGGTATGTTTGATCTGTCATCTTACTATCAAATAACATTTGACAGAACTCAGCATCAATTTATTATAAAACTAACTAGAGTAATAAAGCAATAAATTCAGTAAAAAGTACAAAAGTAAAAAAAGAACTAAACTATTTTAATTTGCTAACATGTATGTGTCTATAGGGAAATGTAAGAAATTCATATAAAACTACCAGAACTAGAAAGTAAATTTAGAAAAATCATTCATTACCAAGACAACATATAAAAATCAAGAAACAGTTGTGAAATGATATACAAAGACAAATTCTATGCAAAAATTAACTCAAAATATATCATAAATTTAAATGGCAAAACATGACATTTTAGAATAAAATATAGGTAAAAAGACTTAATCAAGAATTCTTAGAAATGAAATTAACAGTATAACTCGAAAGAGAAATAAATTCTGTATATTGGAATTCATTAAAATAAAAAAAAAACTTCTGAAAATGCCCTTTTTAAAGGACAAGCTAAATTCTCTGAAAGCACACAAAAATTAATAACCACAAAGGAAAAAGGGGACACATTTTGCTTCATAAATACAAACGTCATAAACAAATCTTCTGGGTCCATCTATCATGGGAAGCAAGTGCTACATATGGAAGACTAAGTCCATTTTTTACTTGTTCTAAAAGTTCTACCAGTGATTCTGGAAGAATATGTTCTTTGAAAGTTGAGTGGTAAAGAAACTAAGAGCACAAAACTTTTAAGGTGAGTCTATAGCATGCTCTATTTATATAGATAGACAAAGGATCATAATTTCATTGATGTATGTGAATGATCCCATTTTTGTTGAATGTAAGAGCTGTCCTTCCTGGAAAGAATTGTAGAAGTATGAATGAACCACCATGTCCAGAATGATGACCCAGGTAATCTCTTCCCGAACACCCTTTTGCTTTTTACCAGGGTGAAAAAAAAGACATTTTAAAAAGACTGATTGTCCTCACCCTGTGCCTACCATGAAACATGCAGTTGATCTGTTCCATTGATCTCATACTTCCTTCCCATGACTATTGGATTTTGGACTGATGCTTAACAATATTCTTCATAGTAGGCTTCAGTTAGGAATTTCTTACTTGAAAGAGAACAAATCCAACTCAAGCTGGCTTAAAAATACAAATTGTGGTGAATTACAACAAAGTAGGACATTTTTTCATGCCATCTTGATGCTGCATCATCTCCAAGGTCAGAAGTGTGGTCAGGGGCTTTGCATGGTCAGGATGTCAGGCTGTTTCAGCATCTTGGCCCCCGTTGGGGTCCCTGTCCCTGATACCTGCTTATCCAAAATGAGCAGCTTCTTCCTCTCCTTCTCACAGCTTACTTAGGTTTGTGCCCCCACGGGAGTCAAATACAAATTGTCTACTCCCTGCTCTTGCTTGTCCAATTGCTGCAGCCCCTTCCCTAGAACACCAGAAAGGCAGAGTCTCCAGGTCCATTGGGCACCTCTTGCTCTCCACCTGCCTGGCTGAGCCCAACTCCAGACGTGTTTCCCTGTGGGGAACACGTGAGGCTGTCACCCCTCTCTGTCCTAGGGCCTGTCTATACTAAGACGTTTTATGTCATACCATTCTGGTGTCACTTGTCCTGCTGCACCTGACTAGCTATGTGAAGAGCTTTAGAAAGCGCAAAATAAACAAAGGGATTTTTTTTTCACATTAAATGATAGGTTTTTTTGGTATGTATTTGTTTTTTTTGTTTGTTTGTTTTGATTTTAGGCCCATACGGACACAGAGTATCTGGGTTCCTTTTTTTTTTTTATCAGTTATTCTCACTTAGTTTTGACTTCATACTCGGACAATCCCTCTCTTTTTAACCTCCAGATGACCCTGATAGCAACTTTGGAAGCTACGTCTACCAAAGTCACTCACAAAAAAGAAGAAGTACCTTTATTCTAGCATCCCCATAGAAAATACTGACAATTGCACTGATAGATCCACTTCATGCTAGGTTCTAAGCCAACAACTGAACGTAAAGAATGCATTATATTACGTTTGACCTAAGCCTTAATCATGTATTTGTTCCTAAAAGCAATACTGATTGAAGAAATAGAAACTAACTCAGGGTGTCACTTTTACTTAATGTTATGGATTGAATCACGTCCCCACAAGCACATGTTTGAGTCCTAACCCCCGTCCTATGTATGTGAACTCACTTGTGAACAAATCTTCACAGGTCCTATTAAGATGAAGCCAAACAGAACCAGACTGAGCCTTAATCAAACAAGACTGGAGTCCTAATAAGCAGAGGAAATGTGGGCCCAGAGTGGGAGTGAGGAGACTGACAGCCATATGAGAGAGGAAGATGTTGAGTTGTAGATCACCATCAAGCTACCACCAGAGAAAGTGGGATTCTGCCAGCATCTTGATTTTGGACTTCTAGCCACTCAAGCTATGAGGTAATAAATTCCTGTTGTTTAAGCCAAAAAGTCTGTGGTACTCTGTTAGACCAGCCCTGGCAAACTAAGACATCTTATAAGTTATAAGATTAAAAAAAATGCTAACACCTATCCTTCTAGATATCTATATGATGTTTATTCATACATTTAACTAGAGCAAAGCAGTTGTCATTGGTGCAATACTTATAGGCAAAAATAGAGCTTAAAAGTATAAAGATTTCCTATCAACCCTAAAGAGCGCCTAGGGCTTTATCTGAGATTCTACAGAGGTTCCATGCACTATGATTACTATGATCACATTCCAGAAGTCTACATCTTCCAGATGGGTTCCTAGGCCAGGTAAGTACTGAAGCCCAGAAGGGGCCAGCCTCTCCAGAACATCAACTAGTTCTATCCCCCTATCCCATATTATCAACAGCCCCTTCCAACATGAAAAAGTTAGAAAGGACATAGCCCAAATACCCTTAGAAACTGGGAGAAAGATCAAAGGAGTAGGTGGAGTTAAAGCAGAGAAGATAGGATTTAGCGAATAAGTATGCCTGCTGTATCATTATATTGATATTTCTTTTAGTCTCCAGTGTCTTGGAGCAGCTAGAAGGAAAAAAACCTAAAATTGTAGAACTGTAACCCATACCAAACTCTGAAATCTGTTCTATAACTAATTGCTGTGATGTGCTGTGAAGTTTATTGCTTTGTTGTATATGTGTTCTTTTTCACAGTAAAAAAAGTATACAGATTAAAACAAAACAAAACAAAACTATTTTGACCCAACATTGTAACATCTGGGAATTTATTCTAAGAAATCAAACTCATAATAATAATAATAGCAATAATAACAGTCAAGTTTTATGTTTGTTTAATTAAATAAGGGACTTTGATATAGTAAAATTTTGGAAGTCACAGTGTCCACAAGCTGAAATCATGGTGCGTTCTCAACATCACTAGATAGAGTATGGCAGTAGTGATTATGGAAGTGTATATCAAAATCACCTGTGCGGTTATTTTCCCCTGGTTTACAGCCCCTTCTACTCCTCTGCCTCATTTCCTACCCTGAAAAAAATTGTAGCCATAATAATTCCCTGTACTGCAGAAATTATGTCTTATTTCTCAGGTCTATAAGCTATATTAGAGTAGGAAAATGTTGCTAACCAACTCTAGAAATAATATGTTATTCAGCAATTTATATGGCAATTTTGCAAACTAATAACTGAGGAATGTTTTATAGTATAATGGTAAATTAAGAAAAAATTAGGCTAGTACATTGTATTCACATCATGATTGCAATCATAAAAATGTATGAAACTCTGGAAGCTAATTTAGATTAGGCTAAAGAAATTAAGGGTGATTTTTCCCTCTATTTTACTTGTTTCCTATGAAGTACTATTGGTTTAATAATATATCAGCATTATCTTTATAACATCTCTATTTATATTACATGAACAATGCAACTATAATGAGTATTTTTCTCCTTTCTATGTAGACAGATGCTCACACATAAGGGAAAAGTAAGATAATAAACAATGCATCTTTGGAATACTTTGTTCATTTAAGCTGCATTTAAAGGTCACACAGGAAAAGTCAATCCCATAATGATATCATACTTAATAGAATTCATTATCTAAAATTCTTTAAAAGGTAGTGAATCTTTTGTATCGAGAACTATTAACACTAGGCTATTTTATCATGTTCAGTCACTAAAGAAGAATCTTATCCTTTAAAGCATGGATTCCAAAATGAAAGCAGGAAATTAAGTGACTACTTTGCTGGTAAAATGCCTGCTGGCTCTTAATGCACAATATCTGAAAAGCGATCAATCCTCACAATCGTTCAAGCTTGCTTGTCTGCTTTTCATTAAAATTATTACTGCTCAGACAATACCCCGTTGCAGTCAGGCCTTGAATTTCCTTAAAGATGGGCAATTCCTGGAATCTGTCAAGTTGGTGTGGTGGAACAGAGTGTGAATTTAAGGGGGACTGCTTTACATCAAGTTTCCAGTGCATGAATCATCTAGGAAGACTAAACAATATCGTAATATTTAGAACTTCAAAGGGTATAAGTGGTATCTTTGGTGAGGCCTTGTATTGTGGTTTAGTATGTGCATAAACATTGCATATATAAATGTGTGACATCAATTTATATTTTGGGTATTTGAGGCAAGCAATCCCTAGAGTTCTTTACCCCAGTGGGGGCAAACTTGAATAACAAATCGTTGCTGCTGCCGTTGGCTAAACAACATGACCAGGTCATTTTCAATAACACATGAGACTGTAAAAACTTGTGGATGTGTAGGACATCCAGTGCTAAGATAAATTCCCAAAGTTTGGCCAATTATTTTAGCTTTTTGGACTTTCCCTTTTTCAGTGACATCCCAATTAAAGAATGGAAAAGGTAGCTTATCAGTGAGCCTTATCATACACAATGGTGGCACTACCACCTGCAAAGTGTATGAGCTCTCTTGGCTCTTCACTCCTTTGACCTCAAGGGGCTTCTCAGGAAGTCAAAGGATCTGGGTGGGGATTGACATCTTTTAGCAATGTGTCTTCTAGGAAAAGATTGAGGACAGTGGAGGACACCTCTTCATAAAGGTGGGATACACCAGAACCCAGGCTTGGCTCTATCTTGTACCTATCGCTTCCTTTTTGCAAAGGGGCTTCTGTGGCTGTCTCAAGTTTGTAGGTCGCTGATTCCTTGTCATCAAAGGCAAGAATAACAGCTGCTAAAGACAGAGGGCCATGATCTGAGGGTTTATTAGAGCCTCCATCTCCAAAGGAGCTCAATATGTGGTCAGCAATTTTCATTCATGACACATATAGAAGGAATCATAAAAGGGTCATTTTACTGCACCAGAAGCCCATAGACAATTGATGGCCACTGTGAGTGGCCATGAAGGGAACAAGGCAGACATTTGCTAAAACATTTACAGTGAAGGAATCTCTGAGGGGATTAATGGGTGTGCAATTTTTACATATTCTAGACCCTTATGTGGTAGAGAGCTTCACCCAAAATGGGCAGATTTGTTAGTAACAGCCTAACTGGAATTATGTAAACTCTATAAATGAGGAATATATTGCCTCCAGAATCCAAACATATTAAAAGATACTGGGAGTGTTTTAACATTGTGGGTGCTGAGAGATTACGATCAATAGCTATCCTGACATTGTCAGAGATGGAGTGACCCTTGACTGAATAAATAGTGTCCCAAAACCAAGTTGAGGTTGTGGGGCCTTATAGATTGTGTGGGACAATATCCCATCCCTCTTTGTGAGATCATTTGTGAGCATTTGTGTGTCTTGAATGAATGTGTCAAATGAATGTCCTTGGATGAGGAAATAATCAATGTAATGTAACAGTTATGCTCCTAGAGATTGTTCATGAGGTTAAGATCTTGCTGCATGAATACTCTGTGATAACAGAGCTGGTGAGAAAGATCCCCGCAGGTCACCAGGTGAAGGCAAATTGATAAGGCTGTTGAAATAGGTACTAAAGCAGAATATAGTAGGTAAATTTGTAAAATCAAAATAATTACTGGCTATGATTGGATAGAGTCAGTAATTTCGATAATACTGGACTGGTAACCCTAATGAATAGTACCATGGCATTAAACAAGTGGTAATCCACCATGAAGGGAAAGCTCCATTCATTCCTTACAGGTTCAAGAGCAGGCCAAAATGTACTGCTAAATGGAGAAGAAGAAGGAATAATCAGCACTTCTCCAATTAGGTCCTTTATGACCAATCTAGCTCTAATTTTTGAAGACCCTGCTATAATGTAAATTGAGGCAGGTATCAGTTTCTTCCAGTTGTTTAGTTTCGAAGTCTGAAAATAATCTTGGGCTAAAATCAAGGTGTTAGGAAAGCTGCTTTTGCTTCTGGAGATTCTAGAGAAAAATCCAGTTTCTTGCCTTTCTAACTAATTGAAGTTGCCCACATCCCTTGTCTCGTGGCCCTTTTTCCCTATTTCCAAAACCAATCCGTCTTAGTAGTTCTTCTCACATTGCCTTGATCTGGCCTTCTTGTCTGGTTCCTTTCCCACATTTAAGGAACTTTGAAATTACATTGGTCCACCATTATAAACCAGGAAAATCTCCCAATCTTAAAATCACCTGGTTAACAATTTTATTTCTGTGGATACCTTGATTCCCCTTTCCCATGTAATGTAATACATTCACAGGTCCTGAGGATCAATACACAAAGTTTTGGGGGAACGTTATTCTGCATTTCACAGTCTATACTGATTATTGTAAACAGAGGGAAAAGTCCCTGAAGTCATAATTTGGGATGCTTACTTTATGTTTTTTTTAATTAATTCTACTTCAGTTTATTACTTTTTGTGTCATAGATTCTCTGCCCACTGTGGGATATATTAGGACAAATGACCCCATGACAATGAAGAATGTAGGCAAAGCAATGGTTTAATGTAAGACATAACTTTGTATTCTCTATTTTGTTTGATACTAGCCTGAGTATATAGTGTGCATCTTGTTAAATTTTTATGATCCCCAGATATAACTGTATGTAATTGAGTTTGTGTCAATTAAAGACATTAATATTTGACATTAGTGCATTTCAGCAGATGTTAAAGTTCAGAATTTATGTTGTAGGAGCACCAAATCCATTCAATCCCCTCTTATATGTTTGTTGTACAAATTATTTTAGAGATTTGAATCTCCAATGAATCAAATTCTGGATCTCTGTTTCAGAGGTCTTTTTATTTTTAATTGATCCCCTCTATTCAGAATTGTGTGTGTGTGTGTGTGTGTGTGTGTGTGTGTGT
>PVIY010039917.1:0-22775 GCA_004026745.1 Myrmecophaga tridactyla
AGCACGTATGGTAATAAGTGCCTCAAAGAGAGGTGTACTGTCCCTGCAATGCCCATCTTGGCTTTGGCTCAGGGGTCAGCCTCCTCCTTCCAGACCTCCCCAGGCTACATCCCCTCCTGTCACCATAGCACCAGACAAGCCTACTTACTACACTTACTCCTTTCCATGTCTGTATCCTCCTGTAGGGAAAAAGGGGCTTGGTACCCAGCAGGGTTTAGTGAATGATTAAATAATACTATTTTCCCAGCAACAGAGAACAAAGAAATCCCTCATTCTCAAAATCTGCAGTCCAGCTCACCAGTTTTATAAATGGTCCGCTCTGTATAGGCACAAAGTACAAGTGCTTCAGGATAAAAAAATAAAAAAAAAAAAAACAGATTTAGATCTTCTGTTACCCCATCTACTAATTTATAGATCTTAATGCAGAAACAGGGGCCTAAAACTCTCTTTGTCCCTTTTACAATATCCAGTATGTTAAGGTATCTTCTGGACCTTCCACTTTCACTGAATCTTAATATCACCCTGATTGTCCTTTTTAAAAAGGATGAACTCTTTATCTTTTCAGTTTTCGTTTTAGCATTAAACCGTACACTTCCTCATGATACTTTTAACCCTGAGAAAGGTATCCAAAGGAGGTGGAAAGTCTTTGACAAATGGAAAGCATCAATCTGGGATGCCTGTGCCAGGGGCCTTTGTTCTGGTTCAGCATGGCCTCAGGATCCCTTCAGCAGGACAAGCAGGAGAAATGGCCTCGCAGGTGCCTGCCAGGAGAACCAGCCTGCAAGCAACCCATGACTTGGGTAAGACAACACCACGGCGACCTCATGTCTACACAGGCAGCCTTAGGGACTGGTATCATGTGTGCTACGTATTTGCCATCCCTGACCTAGGAACACAACTCCTGACCCACAGGGACCTGGCTTTCTACATTGTTTGCTTGGCAAAAGAGCCAGTAAATAGAAAAACAAAACAAAACATTATTTCTCCACACAGTTCCTAAAAAGAGATCTGCCCCATGAGCTGCCATACCGTGACTTAGAAACTTCAGACTCAAGGATTTGCTCATAAGCAAGACCACTAAATGGTTTCTAGATGAAAACACCAAGACCTTGATTACAGTTCAGAACTTCTAAAGCACTGGCTAGCTCAGGGCTAATAGCCTAATCAACCCGTACATGCAGCTACTCTGCAAATGTTCTCAATAGCACAAACTATTAGCATTATCTATTAACCTAAAATACTGATTACAATAAGTGTTTATGGGCATAAAGAGAATTATGCTCTTTTAAAAACCCAAAGTGCTATTTTATGCATTGTATAATTCATCCTCATCATTGAGGAAAGTTGTTGTTTCAACTTTAGAGGTGGTGAACTTCTTTACTGCTAAATTACAGAAGAGTTTGGTGTATTGCCTTTCAACCTGGGTCCCAGCTGAATAAATACCTTTAAACTTCCCATGTTTATCTTGTATGGAAAAAAACTAGAGGTAATATGGCACACTTTGAGGACACTAAATAATTTTTACACTCAAGATCTTAGAAAAACCTAATGTGTTACACAGTAAATGACCAAGATATAAAAGCAGGCAAGCTTGCAGGTTGAGTGTTCCAGCTATCTACTGCTGTGTAACATACCAACCCAAAACTTAAAGCAACAACCATTTAATTATCCTCACAGATTCTTTGGGTCAAGAACCTGGAAAGGGCACAAAAGAGTCAGCTCTTTTCTATTACATGACATGCTGGGAATACTTGATAAACTGGGGGCTAAGAACACCTGGGACTGGAGAACCTACTTCCAAGATGGCCTCTTCATTGATATGTCTGGCCCAAGGTTGGGAAGGCTAAAGGATGGATTCAACCAAGACTAATGACCAGAGCACCTACATGGTAGTTCAGGGCTTCAGAAGCAAGTGTTCCTGGGTGCCCCACCTGATCAGATGGCAGAATGAAACACCTCAGGGCACCCCCCCCACCCACACACACACAGAGGCATGAATAACCAGCAAGAATTGGCAGAAATACCTTTCTTAATGCTCCAGAAAATAGTTAAATAGGGACACAGTAACAGGGCAATTTCCAGTTGAATAAAAAAGGCTGCTTAGAAGCAGTAGGATTTCTTGGTGCCCTGGCCGGTCCCTTCCCCACCCCTCAAAGGCTCCATGCACAGCATGCCCAGGCTCCCAGTGTGGATCCCTGGTTCTGATTCAGGGGGACCAGAGTAACCCTCTAGCACATACTGGGAGCACGTGTGCCTGGCCAGATCTATCTGATGGTGGCCTGGAGGAATTGCCATTCCCAAATTTGCACCATGTGTAGAAAGCAGCTCAGGAATTTGTCTGCCTGGGGCAAGGGAGTGCTGATTACAGGACATACAATACAGGGCCCAGGACCATGAGGAAATTGTTTCCTAGGGAAAAGGGACATTTGCACCCATGTAAATGGGGGAATACCTATGGCCACATACCTGCATGTCCAAGAAAGATGCATGTGCAGAAAGGACCAGGGAAGTCCCTATGTTTTGGCCTAGAGCTAGTCTCTCAATTCATTGTATAGATAAGCCTTGGAGGAGAACACTTGCACAAGTCAATCTACAAAAACTGTGAAAGGTGTTTTATTTTTTTACCTTTTAAAAAAAATTTTTTTTTTTTGGTTAGCTTCAGGCATTCAAGGAAAGCTCTGATGCCTCAAAGTCTAAATTCCAGTAATAACATATTAAAACATCAATGGTTTCAAGAAAAAAGTTACAAAACATACAAAGAAACAGGAAGCTATAGGCCAAACAAAGGATAAGATTAAAGCATTAGAAACTCTCAATGAGGAGGATCAGATCTGGGACATACCAGACAAAGGTTTTTAAAAAATAGTCCCATATATACTCAAAGAGCTAAAGGAAACATGGAAAAAAGGAACTAAAGGAAATCGGGAAAATGACAGATAGACACAAAGAGAATATCAATAAAGACATGGAAATTATAAAAATAACCAAACAGAGCTGAAGAACACAGTAACAAAAATTAATAATTCTCTAGAGGGGCTCAACAGCAGACGGGAGCAGACAGAAGAAAGAATCAGTGAACTTGAAAATACGACAATTGAAATCATCCAGTCTGAGCAGCAGAATGAAGAAAGAATGAAGAAAAGTGAACAGAGCCTAAGGAACCTGTGGGACACCATCAAGCATACATATATACGTATTTTGGGAGTCCCAGAAGGGGAAGAAAGAAAGGGGCAAAGAGAATATTCAAAGAGATAATGACTGAGAACTTCCCCAATTTTGTTGTTGTTGTTGTTTTTGTTCATAGGCAGCTTTATTTGTAATACCCCAAATTGGAAACAACCCAGATGTCCTTCCATGGGTGAGTGGTTAAACAAACCGTGCATCCATACCATGAAATACTATACTTCAATAAAAAGCAACGTTCTACTGATACATACAACAAATTAGATGAACTGCCAGGGAATTTGCCAAGTGAAAAACTCCAATCCAAAGGTTATATAGTCTCAAAATGATAATGTTACAGAAATGCACAACAGATTAGTGGTTTCCAGGGGTTAAGAACTCAGGGTGGGGGGGTGGGGAGGGGAGGCATGTGGGAAAAACTTGTCAAATTTAATAAAAGACATGAATATACACGTCCAAGGTGCTCAATAAAATCCAAATAGGGTAAACCCAAACAGACCCTGTCCCAGCCTATTATAATCAAACTGTTGAATGCCAAAGAGAGAGAGAAAACTGCAAGAGGGAAGCAACATGCCACATACAAGGAAGCCTCAATGAGATTAAGCACCAACTTCTCACTGGAAACCCTGGAGACAAGAAGACAGACAGTGGGATAGCATATTTAAAGCACTGGGAGCACAACCAATGATTTTCCTGAAACCTAAAGAACGCCCAGGGCTCTATCTGAGACTCTATAAAAGTTTCACTTACTGAGTTCATTTTTCAGAAAACTCCGGAAGGTTCCTAGGCCAGATAAACCCTGAACCCAGAGTTACTAGTCTCTCCAAGAGCATCATCCAGTTGCATCCCCCTACTCTATAATGCCGACACCCCTTTTCATCATGAAATAGAATGGTCATTGCCCAAATATCCCTAAAGAGTGAGAGAAAGATCAAAGGGGAAGGAAGAGTTGTATCAGAGAAATAAGATTTAACAAATGAGTATGACTACTGAATCATTATATTGATATTTATTTTTAGTCTCCAGTGTCTCAGAGCAGGTAGAAGGAAACACCTGAAATGGTGAAACTGTAATCCATACTATATTTTGAAATTTGTTCTAAAACTACTTGCTAAAATGTATTTTGAAACATTGTTTTTTGTATATATGTTATATTTCACAATGAAAAATGTGAAAAAAAAATGGAAGAGGGAGATAGAAGATATGACAATGGAAGAAAGGCAGAGAGACGCAAATTTGTTTGTTTGAAGATGAAGGAAGAGGTCTAAGAGCCAAGGAGTGTGAGCAGACTTTAGAAGATGGAAAGGACAAGGGAACAGATTGTCCCCTAGGGCCTCAGGAAAGAAACACAGACCTGCCAACCACTTGATTTCAGCCCAGCAAGATCGTGCTGAACTTCTATCCTACAGAATGATAAGATAACAAATTTGGGTTGTTTCAAGCCACCAAATCCAGGGTAATTTGTTACAGCAGAAATAGGAAACGTACATATGGTAATATATTTTCTCAATCTTTGAATCTCAACATCTGCATCCTTTTGTTTAAAATGTCTCTTGTAAACTGCATATACTTGGGTCTTCCAAAAAAAATCTATTTAGACAATCTCTGCTTTTTAACTTTATCAGTACATTTGCATTTAATGTAATTAACAATATTGGATTTCAGGTTACCATCTTGCTATGAATTTTCCATCTCATCTTTTCTCTGTTCCTTTGTTCTTCCTTACCCCCAC
Organism: Myrmecophaga tridactyla; assembly: GCA_004026745.1. Taxonomy (NCBI): domain Eukaryota; kingdom Metazoa; phylum Chordata; class Mammalia; order Pilosa; family Myrmecophagidae; genus Myrmecophaga; species Myrmecophaga tridactyla. The sequence goes on from PVIY010039917.1 coordinate 4,916, forward strand.
CTTTCGGATTAAGGAAAACAGAATTTTTATTACATTTTATCACCATTTATTGGCTTTTTTTGATGTTTTTATTGGTTTCTCTAGAGATTACTATATGCCAACTTAACTTATAACACTATACCTTGACTTAGTATTTAACCTCTTCACATACCAGGCAAGAATCTCACAACAGTGTAATTCCATTTATCAAAAAAAAAAGGACTGGGTGCAAAAAATTGCCAATCAAGAATTCTATATCTGGCAAACTGTCTTTCAAAAAATAAGGGAGAGGATGGGCAGGCCATGGTGGCTCAACAGGAAGAGTTCTCGCCTGCTGTGCCAGAGACTCGGGTTCGATTCCTGATGCCTGCTCATATAAATAAACAAACAAACAAACAAACAAACAAACAAATAAATAAATAAATGGCAGGCCACGGTTGCTCAGCAGGCAGAGTTCTTGCCTGCCATGCTGGAGACCTGGTGCCTGCCCATGCAAAATAAATAAATAAATAAATAAGGGAGAGATTAAGACATTACTGGATAAATAAAAGCTGAGGAAATTTGTCACCACTAGACTGGCCCTACAAGAGATGCTAAAAAGAGTTCTGCAGGTCGAAAGAAAAGGACAATAAACCGTAGATTGAAGCCACATAAAGAAATAAAGATTTCTAGTGAGGGTAATGACATGGGTAAATAAAAAAGTCTGTACTATTGTAATTTTGGTTTGTAACTCCACTTTTTACTTCCTACAGGATCTAAAAGACAAATGCATAAAGAACACCTAGGGCATTATATAAGATTCTACAAAGCTTCCATGCACTAGGGTAACTTTCTGGATACTTACAAACTCCAGATGGTCACTGGACCAGATAAGTCCTGAAATGCAGAGAGGCCAGCCTCTCCAGAACATCAACTAGTTCCATCCCCCTATCCCATATTATCAACAGCCCCTTCCAACATGAAAAAGTTAGAATGGGCATAGCCTAAATACCCCTAAAGAGTGGGAGAAAGTTCAAAGGGGATGGTGGAGTTATACAGAGAAAGCAGGGTTTAACAAATGAATATGACTACTGAATCATTATACTGATATTTCTTTTTGTCTCCAGTATCTTAAAGCAGCTATGAGTAGTGGTTCTGGACTCATAATCATAATAAGAATAACAGAAAGGTGGAGAGGTAGAAAAGCATAGGAACATAATTTGTACATGCTGTTGAAGTTAAACTGGTAACAAAGCAAATGAGATCATTGTAGATTTAGAATGTTAAATTTAAGTCCCATGGTAATTACTAAGAAAACAGTAGAGAATATCAAGCTCAAAGACAGAAGTTAGAGTACTGGTGGCCAGGAGTGGGACTTGGGAGAAGGAAAGTTAATGCATGATGAGTATAGGGTTTTGTTTGAAGAGAAGGGAGAATTTTAGCAATGGAAGGGGGTATGGATATTGCTGTATTGTGAATATGATTAATCCCACTGAATGGTGGGCTTGGAAGTGGTTGAAATCGGAAAGTTCATGATCCATATATACGATGTTCATATATATGTGTGTGTATATATCTATATATATGTGTGTGTATATATCTATATCATATATAGATATATACATATATCCACAATTGTAAAAAAGAAAGAAATATCAACTAAAGCGACAATGACAATTTGATGCAACACATGATCCTGGAAGGGACCTAGCAAGGGAGGAGAAAAGGTTCAAAAGGACATTATTTGGACATGCGGAAAAAAATGGATGATAGACTATGAGCTTTATATCTACGTTGAATTTTTTGGACTTGATAAGTGCACTTAAGGTGGTTACATAAGTGAATATTAATGTTCTTTTGTACATGGCAATATTAAGTGTTCAAGGAGCATGAGATACACAAACTACACTTAAGTATTTATAAAATGGATAGAAATAGAAAGAAAGAAACAAAGAAACACAAAGAAAGAGGGAGAAAGAAAGAAACAGCAAATATGGCAAATTTGAAAAAATGTTCAAATTGGTAGATCTGAGTTTCTGGGCAGGTAGGGGTTTGCTGTAGTTCTCTATGGGCTTGTATTACTTTCACAACTTTACTGTAAGTTTGAAAGTTTCAAAATTAAATTTAATTAAAATTTCAAAATTGAAAGTTAATTTAAAAAAAACTCAACTGCTCCCAATAAAGAAGGAAATTAAATGGCCTTTATGAGCTAGGCTTGGAAGTCATATAGGGTCACTTCTGCCATATTTTCTTGGCTAAAGCAGCCACACAACCCCTTCAAATCAGACAGAAGGGTAAATGTCATGGACCCATTTCTCATTGTGAAAAGGGTCAAAGTATTTGAGGCCATGTTTTTAAACACCCTCAAATGAGTCTTTGCTTTCCTGTTGCCCATAACACAACATCTTGAATCTGAAAGATTGGACAAGCATCTGCGCATACATGGCTGCAGTTATATATTTTTTTGATAATGAGCTTATTAATATAATGCCTACATGGTTGTAAGATAAATATTAATTTGGAATTATGACAAAAGAAACGACTGATGTTAAATCTGTATGCATCACTGTCCCTGCAATTTTATCGAAATTATTCAGTTGAGTAAAAGTGAGTCTTCCTATCCCCACTAAAGATATATAGCAATTAAATAGAGTTGAGAGCTACTCTGGAGGTTACTCTGATGCAAGCTTCAGTTAGACATTGCTACCTTTTATAACTGGCCAAATCCCAATCAAAATCATTCATGCTAATCCTAAAAAACACCTAGGAAATTATACAAGATTCTACAAAGGTTCTATGCATGAGGGTAACTTTCTGGAAACCTACAATCTCCAGATGGGTCACTGGACCACATAAGTCCTGAAATGCAGAGGGGCCAGCCTCTCCAGAACATCCCCTATTCCATATTATCGACAGCCCCTTCCCACATGAAAAAGTTAGAATGGGTATAGCCTAAATACCCCTAAAGAGTGGGAGGAAGTTCAAAGGGGATGGTGGAGTTATACAGAGAAAGCAGGATTTAACAAATGAGTATGAGTACTGAATCATTATACTGGTATTTCTGTTTGTCTCCAGTGTCTTAGAGGAGCTAGAAGTAAAAACCTAAAATTGTCAAACTGTAATCCATACCAAACTGAAATCTGTTCTACAACTAATTGTTGCAATGTGCTTTGAAATTTATTGCTTTTTTGTATATGCTCTAATTTGCAAGCTGCCAGAATGCGATATAATAGAAATGGAACAGCTTTCAAAAGGGGGAATTTATTAAGTTGCAAGTTTACATATTCTAAGACTGTGAAAATGTTGCAATTAAACCAAGTCTATAGAAATGTCTAATCTAAGGCATCTAGAGAAAGAAACTTTGATTCAAGAAGGCTGATGAACTTCGGGTTTCTCTCTCAACTGAAAGGGCATATGGTGAACATGGCAGCATCTGCTAGCTTTCTCTCCTGGCTTCTTGCCTCATGAAGCTCTCCTGGGGGTGTAATCCTTCTTCATCTCCAAGGTCTCTGGTTGCACAGGCTCTGGTTCTCATCATTCTAATAAAAGGGACTCTCTCCAAAATGTTTTCTCTGTTAAAGGATTCCAGGAAACTAATCAAGACCCACATAGAATGGTTGGAGTCACATCTCCCTCTATTCAAAAGTTAATACCCACAACTGAGTGAGCCACATCTCTGTGGAGATAATCTAATCAAGTCTCCAACACACAGTGCTGAGCAGGGTTTAAAAGAAACGGTTGTGGTCCAGTTAAGTCCTAACACCTAGCCCAGCCTCTCCAGAACATCAGATAGTTCCATCTCCCTACCCCATATCAGTGACAGACTCTTCCAATATCAAATCTTTAGAACTGCCATCGCCCAAACAACCCCAATGAGAGGTATGGAAAGATCAAAGGTGATGGTGGAATTATACATAGAAGATAGGACTTAACAAATGAATATGAATGCTGAAATCATTAAATTGATATCTCTTTTAGTCTCCAGTATTTTAGAGCAGCTAGAAGTAAAAACCCAAAATTGTGAAATTGTAACCCATGTCAGAGTCTGAAATATGCTCTACAACTAATTGTGGTGCTACGCTTGGAAATTTTTGTATATATGTTATTGCTCACAAAAAAATGAAGGAAAAAAAAGTCAATTGTAATGATAAAAAAGAATTTAAGCCCTCTAGCCTTCTATATTCTGGAGCAGCTAGAAGGAAAAATATGAGAGGCTAGTATGGTAGCCCATGACAAACTCTGGGATCTATCCTGTAACCACTTTTTGAAGAGTGCTTTGAAAACTATTGTTCTTTATTTCTTTGCTTTGTATATATGTTATACTGACAATAAAAAAAGTTTTAAACTAACTTAAAAAATTTAAAAAGGAACGGTTGTCCCAACAAGATTGGATTAGGATTAAAGCATGGCTTTTCTAGGATACACATACCCTTTCACATCAGCAAAGTATATAGGTTATTTTTCACAGAAAGAAAAAAAAAGTCAATTATGATGATAAAATATATATATATATATTCCTTCTAGCCTCCAATGTTCTGGAGCAGCTAGAAGGAAAAATGTGAGATGATGGAATGGTAGCCCATGACAAACTCTGGGATCTGTTCTGTAACTACTTATTGAAGAGTGCTTTGAAAATTATTGCTTTTTCCTTTCTTTGCTTTGTATATATGTTATGTTATAACAATAAAAAAGAAGTTAAAAACAAAACAAGCAAAAAATATATATGGGTAAAAAAAATAAACAATAGTGGTTAGAATGCCCACCTTTCATGCGGGAGACCTGGGTTCGATTTCTGGACCATGCACCCCAAAATAAATAAATAAATAAATAAATAATGGGACAAAGCGTAAAATAAATCAGTAGATGGAAATACCAGCGGTCAATGAGAGGGAGGGGTAAGTGGTATGGTGTATATGAATTTTTTCTTTTTTCTTTTTGTTTTTCTGGAGTGATACAAATGTTCTAAAAAATGATCATGATGACGAAATACACAACTATGTGATAATACTATGAGCCACTGATTGTACATCATGGATAGAATGTATGTATGTGAAGATGTGTCAATAAAAATATTTTTAAAAAATATATATATATGGTGCTTTTGATGAACCTGGCTTCCCTAAACTAGAGGTTGAGTGACTCACAAAAAGGGATTATCCTTTGCTGACAATTCTTTGGTTGTTATCCATTAGTTACTCTAATTTTGGTATAGAAATAGAAGTTTACCTGAGGCAGTGAATACGCAAGGGCACTACCTTTTAACCTGGAAATCTCGGAAGTCTAAGACTGTGTAAGAAACAGAGTTCACTCTACTCCTGACCCCAGACAAAGTTCCTCTGTACACGTGAAGAGAAATCTTGAGTTGCACCCTTCAAGAGAATGGGCAGCACCTCCACCATCGATCACCCCGATAGAATACCACCTCCATGCAAGGTCTTACTCATGTATTTATAAGAGAAAACACAACATGCAGGACAGTGGAAAATCAGGATTTTTACATTCACCAACTCTCTTAGCTGACTGTCAAGGACTAAAAAATCCTACTTTAAAAATCCTCCCCTATTTCCTTGAAGAACAAATTCAAACATATGACAGAGGCAATTTTTAATCATCTAAATTATTTATCCTTCATTGTTTAATGCTTTATACCATTCCTCCATGCATAATTTATTATACCATTTATGTTTATTAAAAATTGATAATGGGGACATGCTCTTTCTCCATCCTCTCAGGCTACAGATATTTCTCTGTCAGATCACTTGGGAATAGACAAAGTATTCTACTCAATTTTTTAAAAATTTGCTTTAACTGTTTGTATGTCCTTTTCCTTTCTAAGGTTCCTTTTCTTCAACAAAAGAACTAGAACTTACCTTGTTGTGTTAATTGCTCGTTTTCTTCTCTGTCTATAACAAGAAAAGCCTATCTGAAGGTCCCATTTCTGCTCACTGAGGCTTTCAGAAAAAAAATGTTTACTTTACTTTTTAATTTTTTAGTATGCAGATGTAAAAAGGAGGCACAAAATAACAAAGGTTCTATTATCTTCCCTGACAAAGGCTATATAGCCTGAGGAGCCATCTTTCACTTTGTCTTTTCTATTCTCTTCTTTTTTTTTTCTTTCCTCCTCAGATTGCTAATTCTTTTCTTGCGTTTATTCTGTCTTCAGTTACTAACTTTCTTCTAACTGGCTTATTCTTTTCCTCCTTTTCCAATTTCTCTACAAAATCCCTCACATTTACACTTCTCAACCTTGTGATCTGAGTTGCACTCTGCAACCTACAACTCCAAATCTAATTCTCCATCTCTAGTGTTTTCAATTTACAGTCCTCAAAATGAAAGGTTCAAGAAGCTGACATCCCTGACATTCAAGTCTCCTCCCTGGGAGGGCAGGAGAAAAGCATAATGGGAAAAATTACAGTATAGAGGTGTGGAAATCTTAAGCAGAACTTAAGAAGCACCGAAGTATTTCACAACATAGTAGTCTAAAAAGAGTTTGCAGTGGGCTACGTTCTAGGGAATCAAGCATGGGACATCCAAATTAGCTCTCTTTGGGATGTCTGCCCCATTCTTCAGGGTACCCAGCTGCAGTGAAAGTGATCATCACCAGCTGTGCATGCTAAAAACCTGAGGGTCACCACGGCCTCTTTCCTCGCTCACCTCCATAACCAATCAATCAACCAATAAGTCATCAACAAGTCAATGGATTCTACTTTCTAGTATCTCTGGAATCCATGCCCTGAGTGCCATGCACTTGACCATCCACCACCATCGCTTTTTTACATGGGCAGGCACCGGGAATCGAACCCGGGTCCTCGGGCATGGCAGGCAAGCATTCTTGCCTGCTGAGCCACCGTGGCCCCACCACCATCTCTTGTCCTGACTTCTGCAACAGTCTCCTGGGGGTCTCCAGGCCCAGCCCCCTATAGTCTCAAGCTGCTGCAGCCAGTGTGATCTCTCTGAAGGTAGATTTGCTGAAAATCCACTTCCCATCATGACTGGGATCAAGACCAATCTTCTTAAGATGGTTCACTTAACACATGATGAGGCTCCTGCTTACTCTCAGGCTTTTTACTATGCAAACCCTAGATGCAACCTCTTTTCTCCCCAGACCAAACACATTCACACAACTCTACTCTCTATGCTCTGTTCTCCAGACACACACAACTTCTTTCAGACCATGAAAGGGCCATGTTTTCTCTCGTCTCTTGGCCTGGGGGCATGCTGTTCCACTGCCAGTAACCTCTTCTGACCATTTTTTACAAGGATGATGGCCCCTCTCCTCCTTAAAAATCCAGGCCCAGGTTACCTATCCTTCCCAAAGTGTTCCCAGGGCATTGAGCACTCCTACCGTCCCAGCACTCATCAGTCTGTGGTAGAAATTTCCTGATCACTCAGCTATGCTCCCCATAGGCCCTAAGCTCCATGAAGGCAGGGACCATGCTCAGCTTGATCACCATTGCATTCTCATATTCACATGCATTCAATAAATATCAGTTGATTGAAGAATGACTGTGTAGTAGCCTGTCCCATTGACAGCCTCCAATGAACCATGCATTCTGGTATTCACACACTGAATAGTCCCTCCCCTTGCATGCAGGCTGCACCTATGATTTTCCTTAACCAACAGAACACTGCAGAAACAATACCCTTCCAGTTCTGGACCTGAGCTTTAAAAAGGTCTAGCACCTTCTACTTTTGTGATCATAGCCATCATGTTAGTAGTCCAACAATCCCACTGAAGGGACCACGTGCGGAGACCACATAAAGAGGGAGGAGACAGAGAGGCCCGGAGACCACATGAAGAAAGAAGTCCAGTCACCCCTGCTTCTCAGCCAGGTCCTACTTCACTTACCCCACTATCTAACCAGGCAAGATCAGAGAACAGCTGCCTAGCCGAGCCTAGCCCAGACTGCAGAACTGTAAGCAAGTAAAATGATTGCTGTTTTAAGCCACTACAGTTTGCGGTGTTTTGTTACACAGCAATATGCAATTGTACTTAAAAATATGAATAGAAGGAAATAAGGAATTATTGCACAGAATTAACTTCAGCAAAAGACAAATCAATATTTCTAACAGGGAGATACAAGAAAATAGCAGCAAAACCAAAGGAAATAGAGGAACTCATATCACCAGCTTCCATTCGTAACAGATCACATTTTTTCCTCTGCCATTTTCTTTCATTTTAAGACATTTTCCAATGAAAAGATTTTCCTACTTTTATTTTTAAACGTGGTTCCAGGTCTGACATTAAAGGTAAGGAGTCCAAACAAAGATGGGATGTGAACATTAACACATGAATGGAAACTAGCCTGTGGCCAACCCATCCCTGTTGTTCCATTTCCTCTTACTCACCAGCAGTGTAGATCTGGCAGCTGTAGAAGAGGGCACAGGGCTGCTGTGCTCAAAGGAGAGTAGAACATTGAATGAGTGGGGGCAAGGTGGGTATCCTGGCTTAGCTGGGCTGGACAGCAAATGTTCAGTACAGTGTGAAAAATCTGTCATCACCCAAAGAAGATAATGACAAATTTTTATGCATGCTGCCTAATGACTTCTTGTCAGTGGACTAGCAGAAATAAAATAAACAGCTACCCATTCCTTTAACTCAGGCATCCAACCAATTACACACACACACATACACATTTGCATTATATTGAACACTCCACGGAGACAGCTGACACACACTATTGCATAATCTAAGATATGGCTAGATTATTTGGAAAACTCCAAGTTTTAGACATTTACATTAACATGTACATCTGCAGAGTGAGAAGACAGACTGCTAACTTTACACTGGCTTGGTGGAACTTTGGTTTGCTACTTCTAATAACTGCTGTCCTTTTAGCAAGAAAGAGTGCTATTATAAAAATTATGGTCAAAGCAAAGTATGTGTTTTTTGTAAAAATAAAAATAATAATAAAAACCAAGAATGTTTTTTAACAGTTTATACTGCATTAATGCTTTGAATTTTCTGAATACTGTATTGAGGGTAAAATTATCAATGTATTTTTTGGAATATATCATGTCTCACATAAAATTGGTTCCAAGTCGTAAGTTTTATTTGGTGAAGATTTAAAGCAAATAAGTGGATTTAGGAATGATCTGGCAGCTCAAATTTTGCATGTTTAGAATGGGAAGGATTAGTTCCTAGTGCTTGCAAAACTTTAGACATGAGAGGAGAGAAACAGAACCTTAAGAATAAACATCAATGTGCTGTCAGCTGGTAAACTGAGCGTGAACCCCTTTACTGCTGCAAGACAGCAAAAGTTAGACTTAAAAAATGGGATGTATTTCAATTCTTTTTTCCCTCCTGAGATAAGGGTGCTCTTTGAATAGTGCCACTTTTGCAGCTCCCCAGAGATCCAGCAATCTCAGAGAAAAGTTTTCTCCAACTTTTCTTCTTCTGTGGCATAACCTCTGGTGAAGGGGTCAGATTTCTGAAAGAGAACAGTATGTGATACACAGACAGTGTACGTTAGCCAAGCACCCAATTTTTTACCTTGTAGGGAAGAGGAAAGGCTGGAACAGGAGCAGTGAATTTTAGCACTGGTAGGGAACCTGGGAAATAATCTTGGTCAACCCAGTCATTTCAGTCACAGGAAATGAGGAGGTCACTGTGCTTAAACAGTAAGGATGAGGACTAATTCTCCTTTTGTGCTAGTCAGTTTGCTGGGCCTTTGCACATTATTTCATTTAGTAACTATTTAATAAGTGTTTTTGGGTACGTGGACAAATGAAGAAGACAAGTGCGATAGTTTGAAACTACTATGTACCCCAGAAAAGCCATGTTTCAATCCTGATCCAATCTCACTGGCCAGACCTATTGTTTAGGTGGAAACTTTGACTGGACTGTTTCCATGGAGATGTGACACACCCAATTATAAGTGTGGTCTTTCGATTAGATGGAGATGTGACTCCACCCCTTCAAGGTGGACCTTGATTAGTTTATTGGAGTCCTTTAAAAGGGAGAAAACTCAGATGCAAATGCTTGGAGAACAGAAGTGACAGAACCAATACAAGACCCAGACATTTGGAAATGCAGAAAGAAAATGCACCCAGGGAAGCTGTTTGAAACCAGAAGTCAAAGGTCCCAGCAGAGCCCAGCCACATGCCTTCTCGACTGACAGAGCTGTTCTGGACACACTGGCCTTTCCTGAATCACGGTATCTTTCCAGGAATTCAGACATTTTTATAGCCTTAGAACAGTAAACTTGCAACTTAGTAAATTTCCCCTTTTAAAAGCCATTCCATCAGGGGCAGAATTCTCGCCTGCCATGCTGGAGACCCGGGTTTGATTCCTGGTGCCTGCCCATGTATTAAAAAAAATAAATTAAATAAAAAAAACCATTCTATTTCTGGTATATTGCTTACAGGCCTTAAGCATTAAGAAAACAAAACAACAGGCAAGTGATACCCAGAAAGGATCTGAGATTCTGTTAGAAGTACAGGTAGGACTGGGCAAAATGAGGAAATAGGGTGGAAAGAGTCCAAACTGAGCTGCAGGGTTCTGGAGAAGAGAAAAGAAAAGGGGGGAAATGATGCTCTTGGAAAAAACCATGTTCATACAACTTAACAAGCCCATGATGGTTTGACCAAGTAACTTAGAACCACCCTGGAGTTTATTAAATGTGACAAGTTCACATAGGATGAAACTGTGCAGAATTCCATAAACATCTTATTTCCTCGAAATGGGCAAAACAGTGTGAGAGTATCTTGGAAAAGTGTACAATTATTCAAACCATGTTCTACAGGCCCTGGAGGTTTTAAGAAGTCCCTCAAAAAGTACCACAGAAGGAAGGTATACCCCACTTAACCAGAGAAGCTTTGCTTCCATTTAGAAAAACAAAACAAAACAAAAACACAGTTCTCCTAAAAACAACAAAAACAACGGAAAACTACTAGATAAGGATCCTGCAGACACGAACTGCAATCCTACCACCAAACTAGCCATGTGTCCTTCAACAAGTCATTTCACCTTTTTGGGTCTCAAATCCAATATGTGGAAAATGGAGATGACCACTTCATACAGACATTTTGAGGATCTAATGAGATAAATTATGTAAAAACACACTGAAAGTATTTCACATATACAGGTTTTAGGAAACATAAAAGGTAAAAAAAAAAAGAATTTTAAGAAATTTCTCAATAAGTTAATAGGTACTTTCAGTGGAGAGTGTTTTTTCAACAAAATTCATGGATGTTTCCTTTGAAAAACATTATTTAAAGAAGATACTCGGTGTTCAGGACAATTTCACTGATGTCCCAAACAGCAGACAAGGTAAGAGCATCTTGCTGGCATTCTAAAAACCTATCTCTACAGTTTGACAAATATTCTTGGAAGAGCTGCTAAACTGGAGGAAAATGGATTAAAAACTCCAAGTTCTATGTTAGTGGCTTCAAAGTGAGAATCTTGCTTGTGTAGGGAAGATTGATCTAGAGGCAAAGTTTTAGAATTGAAAGGGGCTTCCAGATTATCAACCTCTCATTTTGCAGATAAACTGAGAAGCCAGGGTAGGAGACACAGCCAGGATCACATCAGCAAATGTGGGACATGATTTTATGTCCAATACCTTTCCACTGCAATATGAGTGACTAACAGCAGGCTCCTAATGATTTCCTATCATTAATGTATCTCTAGTTGGCTCAACTCGCCCACAACCCACATGAATGCAATCTTCAGAAGGCATCGAAGGAGTGACATTTCTACTGTGGTCTGAGGATAGTATGAACCACATCCTGGTTTGCCAGGACAGTCCCTGTTGAGGCCTATTGTCCCAGTATATTTATTAATAGTGTTATCTTGCCTCTCACACATGTCTGAATCTGGATGGTAAATCATAAAGTACTTTTTGTAATTTTCTGGGAGGCAGGAGATCCAGAGTAGACATGTTCCCTGAGAGTGTGGTTGGCATGTTACTTTGGAACTAGAGAGATGTGATAACTGTCTTCAAATATTTATAGGTCTGACTTGGGTCAATAATATTAGACCATTCTGTAGCTACCAGGATTGGAAGACAGATCAACACATGGAAAGCATGTGCATGTATGTGGAGGCAGGGGAGGGAGGTGGTGGAATTTTTCCTCAATATAAAGAAGTGTACTCTAAATGGCCTCTGGAGCCAGACTGCCCGGTTCAATTCCTGGTTCTGCTACTTATCAGCTCCGTGACCACAAGCAGGCTATCTAACCTCTTTGTGCTTCATTTTCTTCATCTGTAGAATGAGAATAATAATAGAAGAGAACCAGACACATAGTAAGCACTCTATGAACATTTCCTACTTACTATTATTATTACTGAATATTATTTGGCATGTAGTCAATGTCCCCAAAGCGGAAGTTTTTCCATCTAGGCTAGAAAAGGATCATCAGGTCCATACTGGAAAGGATACTTGGCATTGAATTGACTGTTGGAGATGCCATCTTAACTTGGCATCTTACTTGATCTGCTTGAGATATGATCCCACCTTAACTGCTAACTGCTAGGGGCAAAAGGTGTCAGCAGGGAGGATCTGGTGCTCCTCAGGAGGACTGCACTGCGGCTGAGCAATCTGGAAAAGGGACCTAGCTCAGCACTGTCAGGGGTGAGAATAAAAGCCAGTCCCACAGCAGGTGTGGCAGAAGTATAGTGAATAAGAGCTCGGGGTGGAACTGTACCAGACTGTCTATGCTTAATCCTGATGCAACCAAGCCCTAGCTGTGATTCTGAACAAGCTACTTAACATTTCTGTTCCTCAGTTTCTTCCACTCTAAAAAATGAGAATAACAACAGTGCCAATCTCATTTGTGTTTGAGAGGACTAAGGGTGATACACAGGTGTGGTAGTTAGATTCAGTTGTCAACTTGGCCAGGTGACATTACCTAGTTCTGTTGCTGTGGACACAAGCCAATGGTACATGAACCTCATCTGTTGCTCATTACATCTGCAGTCAGCTAAGAGGTGTGCCTGCTGTAATGAATGATGTTTGATCTAACTGGCTGGTGCTTAAATGAGAGAGTTCAACGTAGCACAGCCCAAGCAGCTCAGCATACCTCATCTCAGCACAAGCAGTTCAGCCCAGGCCTTTGGAGATGCAGAAAGGAATCACCCCAGGGAAAGTTGTTGGAACCCAGAGGCCTGGAGAGAAGGCCAGCAGAGATCACCCTGAGCCTTCCCACGTAAGAAAGAACCTCAGATGAAAGTTAGCTGCCTTTCCTCTGAAGAACTAACAAAATAAATCCCCTTTTATTAAAAGCCAATCCATCTCTGATTTGTTGCATTTCGGCAGCTAGCAAACTACAACAATATGTAAAGCTTGGCATAGAGTAAGCAGTTGATTATCATTGTTAATTGTGGCGGGGGCACAAAATCACCAAGGCTTAGAGTTGGAAAGCACCTTAACTGAGGTGGCAATGAAGTCAACAGGGTCTCGGTGCCTGTCTCACAGACCAATAAGGATCTCACTCTCTTCACTGCCTCATGTTGGTGGTACAGCTCAGAGCAGACTGATGCAGCCACTGTTTGAATCCCAAAGCCCAGCTAATCAGTTGGTGCAGGGACAGAGGACATTATGGGCCTGAACTGGCAGCCAGAATGGGAGGGCCAGAGGTGGTACAGAATGGGAGGGCCCGAGGAGGAAGCCAGAGATTGGCAGGTAGAGATGAGAAAGAACCTGAAGGAACAAATGGGCATGAATTAGGTGTGAAGCCATTAGGTCAAAGAGACTGAAGCTAGGGTGATTTTACGAAAACATAAATCAGATCATTTCATTCCACTGGCTAGAACTCTATTAAAATCAGGGTAAAGTCCTTACAGGTACCTGGCCCTTTCTATATCTCTAACTTCATTCCTTATCCCTCTCCCCACAGCCAAACTCTCCCTTCTCTCTGAAGTTTGTCCAGCTTGTTCGCACCTCGGGACCTTTGCACTTGACATTCTCTCTGTCTAATACACACTTCCCCAGTTATCATGTCTGGCTCCTTGTCATTTATATCTCAACTCTCACTTTACTTCCTCAGATAAGCTTTCCTTGACTACTCTATCTCAGCAGTATTCTTATCATTCTTTATCCCATCATCCTGTTAGCTTTTTTTAATGAGTCTATCTTTTTTTTTTAATTAAGAAATCTTCACACACATACATTTCATACATGGTGTACAACCAGTGGCTCACAATATCATCACATAGTTGTGTATTCATCACCACGATAGTTTTTTAGAACATTTGCATCACTCCAGAACAAGAAATAAAAAGAAAAAATGCATACATACCGTACGCCTTATCCCTTCCTCTCATTGGCCACTAGTATTTCCATCTACCCAATTTATTTTACCCTTTGTCCCCTATTGTTTATTTATTTATTTTTTATTCATCTGTCCATACTCTGGATAAAAGGAGCATCAGCACAGTCTTTTCACAGTCACACTGTAAACTTTATATCTTTATACAGTCATCTTCAAGAATCAAGGCTACTAGAACACAGCTCAAGTGTTTCAGGTACTTCCCTCCATCCACTCCAATACGCCATAAACTAAAAAGGAGTATCTATACAATGCATAAGAATAACCTCCAGGATAACCTCTTGACTCTGTTTGAAATCTCTCAGCCACTGGAAATTTGTCTCATTTTGGTCAAGAAGGCTTTCTCAATCCCTTGATGCCGGGTCCTGGTTCATTCTGGTATTTCTGTCCCACACTGCCAAGGAGATTTACACCCCTGGGAGTCATGTCCCACAGAGGGGAGGGCAGTGAGTTCACCTCCCAAGTTGGCTTAAAGAGAGAGGCCACATCTGAGCAACAAAAGAGGTTCTCTAGGGGTGACTCTTAGGCCCAGTTTTGTTTTGTTTTTTAACCTTTTTTACTGTATAGTAGAACATATATACAAATCTTAGGCATAATTTTGAGTAGGCCTAGCCTAACCTTTGAAGGAATAAGATTCATAAGGGTGAATCCCAAGACTGAGGGCTCTGTCTATTGATTTGGTTGTCCCCACTGCTTGAGAGAATATAAGAAATTCTCCAAATGGGGAAGTTGAATATTCCCTCCTTTTTCCCAGTCCCCCAAGGGGACTGTGCAAATACTTCTTTATTCACTGCTCAGATTACTCTGGGATTTACTGTGGCATCATAGTAGCCTGGACAAACCAATAAAATCTCTCACCCTATTCAAGATTCCATGTACTTATGGTGTTCAACTAAACTGACCACACAAATTAAATTAGGAAATGCACTACCCAAAATATAAATTTTGCATCCAGTAACCATCTCTGTTTAGGCCTATCTTAATTTATCTAAGTAATTATTTGTTTACTATCTGTTTCTCCCTAGCAGAATATAAACTCCTGGGGACAGGGACCTGCTATAAGCAAGCCTCAATAGTAAATACTTAGTAAACGTCTGTTGAATGAACAGATGAGGCAAAATAGGCTGAAGAGAAATGAAGAGGGCAGAAGGCTCTGCATCAGAGAACTGAGTTCAACTCAACTGTCAGTGGGTGTAAAGGTCTAGGTGGGTGTGACTGCCTTACATGTCAGAGGCAGGACAAGGTGTTGCCCTGGGCAGGAAGAAATCCTCGAGGAAAAGAGCAAATGAAGAGAATTGTCTTCCTTTATCTCAGGAGAGCATGGAGCTGCATCCCACTGGCCAAAGAGCACCGAAGCATACCCCAAGACTCTACACTCTAATGGCAGGAATCCACTTGAATTCAGTCACTTTTCTCCTCAGTTGGCATTTCAGATTGTTAGTACTAGAGGACAGGAAGCAGGTCAGCTTAACTTGTCTTGACCAGCATTGAAAAGACTCTATCCAGAGTCTAGAGATGGGGCTTAAAATGAAAATTTCTGATTATGGTTCTACAGAGTGGCAAAGTTTAGCTGCTTTCAAACAGGCAAGAAACCCATCAGGGGAAATCTATGTATAGAATTCCAACCAGACTGGCTGCCAAGAAGAGCTTATCTGAGCATCCTAAATTAGGCAAATGAACATGTGAGGTTCTGATTAAGTGTTTCTATCTTCATGACATGTTTGCTTTCTAGTCCTACACAGAACTAACCCCAGATGAAGCAAACCAGAGGCATAAACATGCTCTCTCAAATGGAATAAGAGGGCTGCTTCCACCAGAAGGCTCTGTATTAGAGACCCAGAAACAAAACAAAAAAAGAATGTGGTCTTTGCTAAGAGTCTGTCAGCATTCATCAGCCTACTATCTTGATTTTGAGAGATTTTCTATAAGGTACTTAGGATGGACACCCTGTATCTTTATGAGAACATTATGCAATGCATTTAACAAATGTTGTTAAAATGCTTATAGGCCCCTCATTACTCAGATTTCACTTCCAGAAAGAATACCCCTGCCATTTCCAGGAACAATATCCCTGGCTTTACAAAGTCAATATTTTAAGAAAATTTAAACTCATTGGCAAATTAAGCAGTAGAATTTAGAAACAGATGAAAAGGGGAACAAAAAGCATTTTTCTATCAATGGTCCTCTTCAGTAATCTTCTTTCCCCATAAGGCCAGGAGTGAAGAGGGTGGGAGGAAATAAGATCCTTGGGATCATATTTATGAGGGATTAGGACCAGATGAAGCTCATGAACAAGGTTGTGTTCTAGAAAAAGCCGCCGTTCTGACCTCCTGCGTTCAGAAGTGAATGCCTGGCTGCCCCAGGTTGCAGGAGCTACCAGATAACCACCAAAAAGGCACACAAAGAACTAATATAACATTCTCCCCTTCAACACTCTTGGCTGGCGTTTCCCAGTTCATCTTTACAAAGAAACTTAAAGGCACCTCATTTTAAGAGCAAAGCGAGTAAGAATACAATAAATGTTGAAACAAAACTCAGGAATTCATGCTCCTCCCCCAGACCCCCAACCTCAAAACCTCCCAAAAAGAAAGGCAGAGAGGCTTTGGCCTTAGGGGAGAATAGCTAGCTCCACGCTCATTTTATTTTTATCATGATTTTATCTGTGAAATAACCCCAAACCCGCTGGCACACCTCTGACATAGCATGGAAACACAAGTCATGTGAGGGATTCCAGATAGGAAAGTGCACAGTGGTAGGAAAACACAGGAAAAAGCATGCAGGTTTTTTCTCTTTTTTCCACTTACCACTGCCGAGCTCCTCTGTTTCGGTTGAGCTCAGCAGCACAAGTGCTTGGATAATCACGAAATTGCTTCCATATGCGGGCACAGGAAAGAATGTACTCACTGGCTGCCTCAGAAGGAAGCTCTGGGCAGACTCTCTTTTCTGCCAGAAAATGCTGCTCAGGCCAAAGAAAGCCGCAATATTTGAGCTGGAGTTAGAGAGAGCATCTCCAACCCCTCTAATTTATGCATTAGGAAACTGAGGCCCATAGTCACCCAAAAAATGGAAGAGATAGAGCTAGAATGCAGGATACCCTGGTTCAGGCATTGCCTTTCTTAACTAATGCTCTTTGGCATTTAGCTTTGATCTTATTCAAGTGTGTTTTTTTATCTCAGTCATCAATCATGAAGCAGATTATTGGAACACAGATAAAGGGTCTGTTAGGTGGGCCTACCTCCCTGTTAAGCCTTCACACACCCACTTATTCCCCAGAGCCTAAGGCCTCTCTGTGGCTAGGTCCCAGGGAATCTCCTGAAGAGTGCATATTATTCTCATTTCAGTTTCCCCCACCTATTTTCTCTGAGATAGATAAACTTGAACAAATGTTTAAAATGTACAGCAATCAATTTGAGTTTAAATTTGTCCACTTTTGGATGCAGACTGTGCAACAGGACTGGATACAAAAACTCAGAAATGGTCAGCACAATACTACCTAACTGTAATGTAATTATGTTAAAATACTGAATGACGCTGCATGTGAGAATGATAGAGGGAGGAGGGCTGGGGACATAAATGAAATCAGAATGATTTGATCAGTGTCTGGAAAAATATTTGCAAGCCCCCTTCAGGG
>PVIY010039918.1:0-22755 GCA_004026745.1 Myrmecophaga tridactyla
CAAGAAACAGAAACTATAGGGAAAAAAATGGAAAAATATGAGCAAGGACTCAGGGAATTGAAAGACAACATGAAGCGCATGAATATACGTGTTGTGGGTGTCCCAGAAGGAGAAGAGAAGGGAAAAGGAGGAGAAAAACTAATAGAGGGAATTATCACTGAAAATTTCCCAACTCTTATGAAAGACTTAAAATTACACATCCAAGAAGTGCAGCGTACCCCAAAGAGAATAGATCCAAATAGACATACTCCAAGACATTTACTAATCAGAATGTCAGAGGTCAAAGAGAAAGAGAGAATCTTGAAAGCAGCAAGAGAAAAGCAATCCATCACATACAAGGGAAGCCCAATAAGACTATGCGCAGATCTCTCAGCAGAAACCACGGAGGCGAGAAGACAGTGGGATAATATATTTAAAGTATTAAAAGAGAAAAACTGCCAACCAAGAATTCTATATCCAGCAAAATTGTCCTTCAAAAATGAGAGGGAAATTAGAAAACCACCACCAGGTTTAGTCCAAAGCCATATGATCAAATAATGTGGTGAAACATATTCAAGCATATAGCATTTTACCTAGCCAAAATTCATTCTCATGTTGAATGAAGCTAAATTCAGAACATAACCTACTGATAAGACTACTTTTATCTTTAAAGTTGAAATTTTCAAACTTCAGATGTCCTTATAATTGGAAAAATGTAAAACCATTTGGTTGATAAACCTAGGCCAATAACAAAACCCTTCCAGCATAAGAAAACAAAGCCAATGACTAGAAGATCACATTGTTAAGTTATTTAAATTGTAATAAAGCAGTACATATTAATCTTGAAAATATTAATCCTTGGCTATTCTGTGTTCAAATCTCCACCTGGACCAGTTTCTTTGAGCAGGCAGGTTGCCATTCCCACAACTCCCTCTCTGTTGTGTCTTGCCCTCAGCAAGCTAAGACTTCACCTAAAACAAATTTATCTGTTCTTCAGGATGCTCAATGAAAACCAACCAATATTGATTTACTTAGAACCTTTTGTGTACAAGTCATGGCCCTCAAAAAATACAGCTGAGCTGAGGAAAACAAAAGCACCATAAAGATGGCACTTGAGACTTTGGGGTTTGTGCCAGTTTTAATCTGTGGTGTACCCCAGAAAAGCCAAGTCCTTTAGTCCTCATTCAACATTGCTGGGTGGAAGCTTTTTTTATTGTTTCCACGGAAATGTGACCCACCCAATTATGGTAACTTTTGATTAGATGTGTCTCTACTCATTCAAGGTGGGGTTGTCTACTGGAGTCCTTTAAGAGGGAACCATTCTGGAAAAAGCTTTAGAGCCCACAAAGCCAAAGGCCTTTGGAGATGAAGAAGGAAAGTGCCCCTGGGGGAGCTTAATAAAACAAGAAGCTGGGAGAGAAATCCCAAACTTCACTGACCTTTCTTTTCTTTTAAAAAATATGGAACACTTCACGAATTTGCGTGTCATCCTTGCGAAAGGGGCCATGCTATCATTGGCCTTTCTTGAGTGAAGATAACCTCTTGTTGGTGCCTTAATCTGGACATTTTCATGCACAGCCTTAGAACTGTAAACTAGCAACTTATTAAATTCCCCTTTTTAAAAGCCATTCCATTTCCAGTATATTGCATTCCAGCAGCTAGCAAACTAGAACAGGGTTCTATGCCGGGAGATGATCTGAGTAGAAATGAGTATCAAAATGGAAGCAGATTCTGGCTTACAGTCAACTAGATGCAGTGTAAAAGATGTTTCAGGGTACTGTTCCCTCACCGAATCTTTGAACAACTAGCAAAAACTAGCAGAGATCTTCCTCAGAACATGAGAAAACTATTAAAGGGTTAGAGTAACTTGGCAAATGCCAAATCTAGAAAACACAGCTCATGGTGTACAACACTAAGGATGTAATTAACATGACTGAATTATACATATATATTTTGTATGCTGTGTATGGTGCGGATCCCATTTCATTCTTTTTCCATGTAAGTATCTCATTATTAGAGCACCAACTGCTGCATTTTTTTTGTGGGGGGGAGTGCATGGGCTGAGCATCAAACTCGAGTCTCCTGCATGGCAGGCGAGAATTCTACCACTGGACTACCTGTGCACCCTCTGAATTATATATTTTAACATGTTTCAAAGGGGAAATTTTAGATGGTATATATGTTACTAGAATTAAAATTTAAAAAACCCATGGAACTATACAACACAAAGAGTGCATCCTAATGTAAACAATGAACTACAGTTAATAGTATAATTATATTTTGTCTTCAATTGTAACAAAAGTACATTAATGAAAAGTAATAAGGAAAACTGTGTGTGGGCATATTAGAGGCATATTAGAACTTCACATTTTCTGCATGAGTTTTCTATTAATCTACTTCTATAATAAATTTTAATAAAGCAAGTATTTTATAAAAATGTGAACTAAACAAACGTTAGACCAAAATTTTTAAGTGTGATTCATAGGAGGAAAAAAAATCCGTAATTAAGAATCAGATGCTTATACAAGTTTTGCTAACACTACATATGTACGGCAAGATAGCTGAGATATCGGTACAGGTTTCTAAAGTAATGAGGGAAAAGATAAGTGAAAAAGAAAAAGGAATATACCTCCACTATCACTCATATGCACATAAAGTAAGACTTAACCAAATGAAGCAGATATGGCAGGAACACAACATTCCCACTGAAGCGTGACTCTGAGTCATGTAGGCAGAACACCCTGTTCAAGTCTCAGGTAGTTTCCTCATGACCATTAGGATCATTTGAAAAACAAACTTCCTTCTTTCATTGAAACTCATCTTCGTGTTAAATTGTTTCTAGACCTTAACACATATATAAGAATAAAGCTGTTGTTCATTTCTATGATAAACAATAATTAACTAGAAGTCACATTGGCTCTGGAGTTAGAAAATAAAGAAATTACATTCCCAGCTTTGCAATTTCCCAGGTGTTTTACTTTGAGAAATTATTTATACCTCTTAGAGCCTCAGTTTTTGAATATGAAAAATGCAGAATTTTATTTACCTCACAAGATTTTAGGAATAAATAAGACAGACCTGTACAAAATACCACACCACTCTACGTACCCAGTAGCTTCTTCCTTTCTAAGTCAAGTGATTCAAAACAAAAGCTCCTTTTTCAAGAAAGATACCAAAATTGTTTGCTTTATTTTCCTCACCTCTGCATTTCCAAGTATCTGCAGACATTCTTCATTAGGTCGAGGTTCCTTGGGAAGCTCAATTTCAGATTCCTGTACCTCCAGGACCATTGAAGTATCAAGTGAGGAGGAGTTCCCAACCACAAACGAAACTCTATTTGAGGTGTCAGTTTCTGCCACTAAGGGTTTTATAACCTCAACTGTTCAAGAGATCAGAAGATATCTCACAATACTGGATGTTATACCACAATTTGAAAAACAGATTCAACTTTTTGAATTAGCACAGGAGGGTTGGGGAGTGAAGAGAATAAGAAATCACCTTTTCTTTCTCGGTATATCCCTGTTTCCTCCTCTACTGCATGGAATTTCTGGTTATTTTTGATCACTGTAGGGTCACGTCTACAACAATTGTCTGGGACTTTCTTTTGGGTCATTACAGGAGATGTGATAGGATTTTTTAATGAAAGTGTAGATTCTGTCTCTGCTTGTTCAAAGAAGATATACTTAACAGCCAGAAGGAGAGCTAAACTTAGAGTAATAACTTGTTCAATATCCATGCTGACCATTCTAAACAAAAGAAAGCAAATTAATGTTATTATTCAGAAATATATAAGGCACCACTTAAACTTATATTAGGGTGCTGTGATTATTACATTAACAAAGTAGGTCAAGGTTAACTTACTTAGAAAGATAAAACTGCCAGAGGGAAATATTTGGTTCAATTCTCTTGGATACATTTTCATCCAAATCTAAAGAAACCTTAGAATTTTCCAGTGTATTGTTCTGAGGAGAAGGATCAGCAATCCAGCGACTGTGAGCATGAACAAGAACCAAGCCTAGAGACTGAAATGAAATTTTAAAAATTAAGCTACATAAAGCAACAGTTCTTTAGATCGATAGTCCTTAAGACCCTGCAGATACAAATTATTCTAGATAAAATGTTTGACCTCATGTAGCCTCTGTTCATCAATGGAATCTAAATTTCTTATCCCCAGCAACTGGATAACCAGGCACTATTTTTGATGACCTTCCCTTACCAAAAAGTAATCCCTGAGAGCTTGTGACATGACAAATCAACATAGTGACCCCACTGTACTAATGAAAGTATCAGAAAGCACAGATTTCGAAAAAGAGATAAGGTGGAGAACCAGGAGCCTTAAAGAAACTAGGAACAGGTTAAGAAAATACAAAACAAGAAGGTAGAACATGAGTGAAAGAGCCAAATATTGGAAGATAATGGGCAGGAGAAAAAAAATAAAATTGAAAGAAGCAGAATATGATATTATTACTAAAGATACGTATGCAAAAAGAAAACCATGTAATTACCATAATCATCTTTACTCTCTGAGTTACAGGATTTGGTTTATTTTCTTCTTCTTCTAAAACTCGGGCAAAATGGCTGAGTTGCCAGATTGGACGACCCTCACGACTTTCCCGAGAAAGCTACAAAATAAGTCAGCGTTACATTAAAAGGTACTGACTTCACTGAGGTAAAGCAATGTAATGAAAAACAGAACTCTTCAACTAAAAGTAATAACTGCTCTCACCTCTAATACCAAGGACACACAGGCTGGAAAGAAAGTCATGAACACGAAGTAGTTGGCAAGAACTGACATGCAGCCAAAGCAGCACATAATTTCAAGTTGACGAACTCCTGATAAAAGAAAAATTGAATTTATACTTAGTAAGATGTGTATTTTTTATGTTGCATACATCACAAGGACTCTTGCTACAGGCAGACAAATATATGAAAATAATAGTACATTAAGCTCATTACCATATACTAGAAAAAGAAACTGCAGCTCAGAAGAAATGCCAAGACTCAGAGCACAGTAGGACTGACTAGTGAACATTAAGTCCCTCCACAGCAGTACACCTTGTCTTCTCCCATGTCCCCAACATGCAATGCCCAGCAGTAATAGTGTTTATTAACTTCAGATAAACAAATGAGTTTCTACTCCCCTTTTATCAAATAGCAGTAGCTCAATCTTTTGAGACATGGGTATATGGGACAGGCTATTCTAATGGAACAACCCCTCACAGTTATACTACTGAATTCGATCCTAACTGTTAGCAATTCACCTGTCAAGCAAGAACTTTATAAAAGTCGAACATACTACCAGTTATGTCATTTCTAATATACCATCATAATATATTCTACGTTTACTACTAAACTTCAATTTCGACAAAACCTCTATGGTACTGTTGAAGTTCTTACATTTTGGTTAATTTCCTTGATCTGTTTGAAAAATAATATAATGCAAAATGGCAATCAAAGATTAAAAATTAACAAATCTACTACAAACTGAGCTATCATTTAGTAATCTCAAATAAAAGGTGACAAGATTATACTGCTGGAAAAGACCTTATATTACTTAATCCTGCTCTCTCACTCTACAAATAAACTTGGTATAATATAAATATATATCCTTTATATGTACATATAAAACAAAATATAAAATACTTCACTCATTAAATATAAAAATGCTTTGAAATGTAAATAAAAAGGTATTCCTTTTCCTATAAAAACTGCTAACTTAAAACAACTAATATCAAAAACTGAGAAAATTATATTTTCTTTTCAGAATGGTAATAGATCATCTGACAAAACAGAACAAAAGCATACATTGCATTGCTTTTTTTTCAATTCTACATCAATTACTCTCAAATGTGGAAATTCAAGAGAATACAAAACTATAATAGCAAAAGTATTACGAATGACCTACATTTCAAATAGTAGCTAAAGACAATGTTCTCAAACTTAGAACTATCAAAGCCATGCCTGATCAATGTTTCTACAACTCAACTACTTTCTATTTCTCTCCATACAATGGTAACTAATTCCCACTATGCTCTCCAGGCATTCTTCCTCATTGTCCCAAAAAAACCAACCTCTCTGTACCACTTTGCTACTGCAGAAGGAGTCAGTACCAATTCATATACTTCCAAGAAGTTGACTGCCTTTTTTTTTTTACTGACCTTTTCAAAGTGTTACTTCTTAGTTAATATCTTTTAAATCTGTCCTTTAAAAGGAAAACCTAAGTCAAATGCCTAATTATGCCATTTCTGTTTAGCTATAAATGTGTCCTAACTGGCTTCTCCAACTATAATTCTAATCAATTACTGTGCTCATTTCCCTAACCATATCATGGCAAAACTCATCACTGACGGCTTTCTACATCAGTTTAAGTGAACAATTTTTGGTTTCAAGGCCCACTCCTCATTCCTGGCTACTCTCATTTATCTTTTCGTATATTCTTTTGCTCCTGCAAAATCACATAGCTATATTTTTATTTGATCAAAGACATTTTTCTTGATTTGTGGTGTGGTTACATGACTCTACACCTTTGTCAAAACTTAAAAAACTGTATCCCCCAAAAAGTGAATTTTAAGGTATATAATTTATTAAATAAAGAATACTTTTTTTTAACTAAATAAAATCTGTTGATTGACAGATTAAGTGAATAGATAATAGTCAATTTCCCTTCAGGAAGTTAGAAGAAACATTATATATTTAATATACTATTTAAGGAAGAGGCATCAACTAATAATGACAACCAACCACCCCCTTATAAGTTAGATAACTCACTTCTGAAAGAATGAGGACCCTTATTGAGGGCACTAAGGCACCAGGAAATACCACTGTTCTAGTGTATTAGCAGTTCTTAGTAGTTAACTAACTATGGTCTTTATGAGAAAGCCATCAAGTCTAGTCCTAATGATTAGGAAACCTCCACAACAGCATGATATATTCATTCTAGCAAATTTCCATACTACCCCATTAATTATTATACAATATAATGCAGTCATATGTTTGATATTTAACATTTAATTCTGTACTATTTAGTCAAGGAGAGGGAAACATAGGTTAATGCTGGTTACTTGCTAAAATGTACTACAACCTGTCTGATTAAAGCTGCATACTATCTATGTGGTGCATCTAACTCAGATCTGTCCAACTCTTGCACCGTCTATTTCATGACAATTAAAACACAAGGAACCAAGTCCCTAGTTTAGTCTAGCAGCACCAGAAGCTGGAAGCTGCTTTCCAGGTGGGTCTTAGAATACAATCTTACTTAAAAGCTAAAGAAAAACACCACACAGGCAAAGGCACCAAAATAAGAGCAGAGAAAGAGAAGAGGGAAATAAATCAATAACTTGCTAATTTAACTTTTCACCAAAACAGGCAGATACCACATACACACTCATACAGCTAATTTTTAAGAGTAATGTCAGAATTTAAAAGTCAGAATTTAAGAATAAACAAGTAACATTTTAAATGTTCTTTTTTCCTCTTTATCTACATACATACTTTTTTATTTTTAAAATATTTTTATTGAGAAATCTTCACAAACATATAGTCCATTATATGGCATTCAATCAATGGCTCACAATATCATCACATAGTTTTACATACTTACTTTTAAATACATTCAAAAATTGCTCACTGACCTGACATGGTACCAACTCCAATGACAAGACATTCAACAAGAGCATCAAGGGTGAATGTGGGACCTAAAATTGCCATTCCACGAGCAATATTTTCCCTTACTTCATCCTAAAACAAAGACCAAACATATTCATGAGGGTAAGGTATAAAATAACTTTGAAAAAGTTATGAGAGCGTTTTATTTAAAATAACAAATATTAAAATCTACTATTCAAAGAAAAAATATACAAATGATAAGATCAGCAGGTGTTAAAAATGAAAATATAGTACTCTGCTTTCCTTCCCATTGAATGGAATTTTTTCTGGGAATAGTACTTCCCAGTGGTATATTAATCCTGTCATTTAAGTCCCACATAATTAAATCCCACAATATTTTGCATTTTGGCTACTACTAATAAAACTCTCGGTAGCAATATTTAAAAAATTTTTCATTAATTAAAAAAATTACAAGAAAAAAACACAAACATTCCTAATATATGTTCATTCCATTCTACATATATGAATCAGTAATTCACAATATCATCACATAGTTGCATATTCATCATCATGATCATTTCTTAGAACATTTGCATCAATTCAGAAAAAGAAATAAAAAGACAACAGAAAGATAAAATGAAGACAGAAAAAATTTTACATACCATACCCCTTACCCCTCCCTTTCATTGATCACTAGCATTTCAAACTAAATTTATTTTAACATTTGTTGCCCCTATTACTTATTTTTATTCCATATATTCTACTCCTCTGTTGACAGGGTAGATAAAAGGAGCATCAGACACAAGGTTTTCACAATCACACAGTCACACTGTGAAAGCTGTATCATTATACAACCATCATCAAGAAACATGGCTACTGGAACACAGCTCTACATTTTCAGGCAGTTCCCTCCAGCCTCTCCATTACATCTTGAATAACAAGGTGATATCTACTTAATGCATAAGAATAACCTCCAGGATAACCTCTCGACCCTGTTTAGAATCTCTCAGCCATTGACATTTTGTCTCATTTCACTCTTCCCCCTTTTGGTCGAGAAGGTTTTCTCAATCCCTTGATGCTGGGTCTCAGCTCATTCTAGAGTTTTTCTCAATCCCCTGATGCTGAGTCTCAGCTCATTCTGGGATTTCTGTCCCATGTTCGGTAGCAATATTTTTTATTCAATTTTTTAAAACACCTAAATCATATCTTTGCCAATATGTTCAAATATTCATAATTTTGTTAACATTTTCAAATTATCATGAATATCCATTAAATACATAAATCAGGGCAGAACAAGAGCTTTTTTATACTCAGATACTCTGATGTAAGACAGTTAAAAATGTTAGGTTCTTTAAAGTGACTAATAAACACCTACATGAAACTTAAGATGGGAAATAATGCTAGTGTTAATTTAAGTGGTTTAGAAATAAAATCTACCAAGAGGCTCTCTTCCAGTAGTTCCTATTCTGTTCTCTACTGTGCTTCACTACGTAGATACTTCTGTTCATCTAAGAACTTACTAGCTTAATTTCTGAAAACCTTCAAAAAGAAAGACAGAAAAGATTCCAAATCCCAGAATCTATGGAATTATGGTTGAGTTGTTAGATAAATGGAACTATTCCTGGGGCACTTATGAAGACCACTCTTAGGATTTGACAATTGAACTAAAATGTTGGGCCACTCCTGAAACTTGAGCTATGAAGAAATCCTATTAATCCTTCCTAGTAATACAAATCAAAAAAAAAAAAAAAGGAATAACTCTTCCCTAGTCCAGGCATAAATACTTACCTGTGAGTTGGAGCTGAGGGCAAACTTCGCTAATGCACTTGCTCTAGAAAGGTCAATCAAAAGTAGGAAAAAGGGCAACGCTTCACTAGAAAAAATTAAGATCATCAAAACATTCAATGGAAGAAAAAATATGGCTTAAAATCCCTTAAAAACAAAACTTTTTGTACCTACGCATTGTATTATTGGATGATACTCTAGCATATATGCACATAATGTGTGTACTTTTCTGCAGCGGTATATTCTATATTTCTTTGGTATCTCCAAATCTAAACATTTTGCTCAAAATATTTATTAAAAATTGGGATATATATATTTTTTCATTAATCACTACTGTGGGATAATTAACTAAACATAAACAACCTTTCTGGGGAGCAAACTGGTACTAACAACACCCAAGCGCCCTAAAAATTTGCATACCCACTAATGTCCCACTTCTAGAAATATCCTTATGAATGGATTATGATTAAAACAAAAATATTCATAACAATGTTGCTATTAATGAAGGGCAATTAAATAACCTAAATGTAAAACACTAGAAAACAGTACAAACTATAAAACAGCCATTACAAATAATACAGGTTAACATTAAGGCCATGGAAAGATGTCATAAGTTGTTCATAACCATTATCAGGCATAAAGAAGTTATAAAATAGTATACATTGGTATGCTTTCATTAGATTTTTTTTTGTGTATAAAAAAGTGGGAAAGGATATATACTAAAATTTTAACAGATATTAAAATTAGCTAATAACAAGATTACATGAGATTTTTTTCTCCCCTATTTTCTAAACTTTTGAAAATTTATGTCACACCTATGTAACATGGAGGGACCTCTTGAAAATGCATTTTTGTACTAAATGACACTGAATTGTTCATTTTAAATGGTTAATTTTATGTTATATCAATTTTACTTTAGTAAAAAATGCAACAACAAAAAAGACATGAAGTACTGATTCAACTAATCTGAAATGTCCAGAATAGGGAACTTTAAAAAGACAGAAAGGAGATTAGTGGTTGCTAAGGGAAAGGATTCATGAGGAAGGTAATAGGGATTGACTGCTAATGGCCATGGGGTTTTTCTTAACAGCACAAAAATGTTTTAAAATTAGCTTGTGGTGACTGATGTATAACTTTGTGAGTATACTAAAAAACAATGAGCTGTATACTTTAAATGGGTAAATTATATGCTATGTGAATTATATAACAATAAAGCTATTTAAAATTTTTTTAAACTTACATAAAAGAAAGTATATTTAGTTTTTAAATACTTACTTCAAGCCTGTCAATTCTTTATCTAAGAAATGAATGACAACTGTGCTGAATACGAAACTTGAGAAAATTGTGAAGAGGCCAGCGATACCTAAAATGACAAAATTCAACAAGATGAAAAAGCTTCACCCTTTTCTACATTGAAAACATTTTATCTCATACAATATTCTGAAATAAACAGTATTTTTCTACAGATTACTAAGGTCTCAAATTTACAGAATATCTAACCCCCAGTAAGAAAGGGAACTGCTGAATGCGTACAACACATTTTCAGCACGCACACGCTTCCATAAACATAATTTTTTTAAAGGCAGTTTATTGAAGATATTTTCACACACTATACAAACTATCCAAGGCATACAATCACTGTTTTACTGTATCTTCACACACAGTTTTGCATATAACTCCAGAAAAAAAATGAAAATAAAAAAGAAACCTAAATCCTCCCATACCACTTAATATCACAGTGTTGGTACAGTAAATTTGTTACTATTGATGAAAGAGTATTAAAATATTACTATTAACTATAGTTCATAGTTTGCAACAGACACATTTTTTTCCCCACATACCTATTTTCAACTCCTTGTAATAGTGTCATACATTTGTCCTACTTCATGAAATGACTTTTGAATATTCGTAGTTGATCCCAGACACTTCCCACAGCAAGATTCACTGTGTTACACATTCCCACGTTTTAACTTCCAACTTTGCTTTTGGTGACATAAATGACTCTAAACTTCCCCTTTTCATCACATTCACACATCATTCAGCACCGTTAATATCCTCACAATAACATCCTAACTTCGCCTCTCTCCATTTCCAAACTTTTAAGTTCAACCTAGTTAACCATTCTGTACATATTAAGCAACCACTCCCCATTCTTTAGCCTCATTCTATATCCTGGTACTCTATATCTATATCTTAAGTCAATGAGTTTACATATTATAATTAGTTCATATCAGTGAAATCATACAATATTTATCCTTTTGTATCTGACTTTTTTCACTTAACATAATGTCCTCAAGGTTCATCCATGCTGTCACGTGTTTCAGGACTTCATTTCTCCTTTCCAGTGAATAATATTCCATCATAGGTATATATCACATTTTGTTTATCCATCCATATTGATGGACACTTGGCTTGTTTCCAACTTTTGGCAATTGTGAATAATGCTGCTATGAACATTAGTGTGCAGATGCTCTTTCACGGCTCTGCTTTTAGATCTCCTGGGTATATCCAGAATGCAAGCCATTGGGATTGTCAGATGGTAAGACAACTCTGTGCTTAGCTTTCTGGGGAACCACCAAACTATCCCCCGTGTGGTTGTACACATTTTATATTCCCACAGCAGTGAGTAAGTTCCAATTTCTCCACATCTTCTCCAACACTTGTAGTTTCCCATTTGCTTAATAGCAGCCATTCTAGGGGGTATAAGATGATATTTCATTGTGGTTTTGGATCATTATGATTTTTGTAGTTAAGGTATCATCAGTAGTATTTTTCATTTTTTTGGCATGGGTAGGCTCCGGGAATCAAATTCGGGTCTCTAGCATGGCAGGTCAGAATTCTGTCACTGAACTACTGCTGCACAGCCCATCATTGTGGTTTTGATTTGCATTTCCCTAATAACTAGTGAAGCTGGGCATCTTTTCATGTGTTTAGCCATTTGTATTTCCTCTTTGGAAAAAATGTCTATTCCTGTCTTTTGTACAGGAATAATTGGGTTATTAGTCTTTTTAATTGTTCAGTGTGGGATTTCTTTATATATTATGGATATCAAACCCTCATCAGATATGTGGTTTCTAAATATTTTTTCCCATTGAGTCGGCTGCCTTTTCACCCATTTGACAAGCACCTTTGATGCACTGAAATATTTAACTTTGAGGAGTTCCCATTTATCCATTTTTTCCTTCACTGCTTGTGCTTTTGGTGTAAAGCCTAAGAAACTTCTATCACTAGATCTTGTAGATGTCTCCCTATATTTTCTCCCAGAATTTTATGGTACTGGTTCTTATATTTAGGTTTTTGATTCATTTTGCGTTAATTATCGTATAGGGCATATATGTAATTTGAACAGTTTCGTTTCCACAGCAAAACAAAAATCTGATGACACACAAATAAATAAAATAAAATTATTACCCAAAATATACTTCGATCCAAGTTGACGTAGATTTTGGAACTGGAAATAAATATATAAGATTGCTATGCATCGTGTTATTGTCAGAATTATAATATCACTGCTCAAAACATCCTGTTGGGAGAGAGAAAAAAATTAAACTCCAATCACTTTGACTTTCAAAATAAGCAATAAAAAATAAGAATTTTTATTTTGTATGCAACATCAGTTTACATACTATCATGATAATATGAATGCAAGCACAAGTCAAATAAAATAATAAATATGCAAGTCAAAATTAAATTCAACTTTTAAACAACGCCAATACATCACTGCAATCATTTCTCACCATCAGTGACTTATAAGAACTATACTTTCCAAATAAAACCAATAACCTCATCTGTGCAAAAAAAAAGACAAAAAATATTTCTAGTGCATTTCCATAACACATATGTGAACAAAGACTTTGGTTAAGTTCATGAATATCAAAAGATTTTACTCAACTGTTTTGGGTTATGTGGTCTCTAAATAGAGAAAATATTACTTCAGTCTAGTATTGAATTAATTTTACTAACCTCTTCAAACTTTGGACATTCATAATTCCAACCACAGATCTTATCATTACCAGTAAACATGTTCATGGACATCATGCAGATTGTCAGCGTCACTGTTCCCACTATGACTTCCCAAGGGTGGGAGGCCACAAAGAGGCCATGCATTCTGAAAAGTCTTGACAACATTGTAGCTACACAGTCCTTGGATCCTGGAAGGAATAGCAAATGCGAACACTGTATTTTCAGGAAAAGAAGGCTGTAAACCCTGTTTTGTACACATAGTGTCTTGTCCACATGAATAACACTATTTTGATAGTTTCCTGATATTATCTGAATTAAGGAGGAGAGCAATAAAACAGAAAACAAACATGAGAAATAATACAGATTTCTAATTATTCTGATCAATAATGTATAAAATATCTTCATTCTTCACACTCTGGTTAAACAAAAGGTAAATATTAAAAGAATCTACTTGCTGAGGGTCCCCCTGTAAATCACTATCTTAGTGTATAAGCTTCTCGAGCATAGGGACCCTTTCTACTTTTTTACTCTATCCAACATATGGCATAATATTGCTAGCAAAATGATGTTGAATGAACCTTTCTAATGTTGCTGTCACTAGAAAGTCTTTTCAGATGGATTTTTCTACATTAACAGAAAAGAGTTAAGAATCTTAAAAGCAGCTATGGTGGCTGCTTTTCTTCTAACAGAATCAACAAAAGGATAGAAGACCAAAGGAAAAGGATTAAGTAAGGAAAGCTCCCTTTTATAGCTAATTTAAAAACAGCATGGCTAGCTAAAATATGCTTCTGTATCATTCAAAAACTTCCCTAAATAACTTATAGATAATTTTTATCTGACTATCAATGTCTAAAGGTCCCCATTTTGGGGGCTACATAATAATTTATAAATACATATATATTTACACAAATGGAAACCATTTACATTGGCTTCCAACGTGGAAACTTGGAAGCCCTGCTTCTTACACTAAAATTAATGCTTATGGGCGGCTGCCGTGGCTCAGCAGGCAGAGCTCCAACCTGCCATGCTGGAGGTCTGGAGTTCGATCACTGGTGCCTCCTGCCCATAAGCAAATTAAAAATAAAAATTAAAAAAAATTAAAAAAAAATAAATAAATAAAATTAATGCTTATGATAAAGCACATTAATTATCCATAAAAATAAAATTAAACTTTAAGTAAGCTCCTTATAATGCCATTCTGACAAGAATCCAAACAAATCTCACATGAATGGTAATAACTAAGAATGATTTATTGAAGACAAAATAAAAAGGCAACAAACTGAGGAAAAGAAAGCATTAGAGGAAAGAGAAAAAAACAGCAGCTTTTAGAAACAAAATCAATTACCAAGCTTCATCTCTCATTGCATCACTCTATAGTCTCTACATTTCAACCTAACCAAGCCATCAGATGGATGACTAGCTTTCAAACTGCAGGTCCCAATCCTTCATTGTATCAACTAAATCATGACAACAATTTTGTGGCTCAGAATAAACATATTTTAAATAAAATAAAATAGAGAATAAAAAAATAATTGAGGATAAGACAATAGTTTGGGTAGGTATTATTTCTTGACATAATATGTATTTCTCAAGCTACAGAAGTAGTTTACACATTTGCCTGTGTTTACTCATGCTTTCTCCATCTTCTACCCTGGGCCTTATTAATTTTACCCTCCAGCACCTTGCCCTCATATATAGCAGTTGCTCCACAAATGTCTGCTTAATTAAAAACAAATTCTTCAACTATAGTAGCATACATTTTATTGGAATACCATAAAGCAGATCTAAAGGTGACTTTTTCCCTTTAAAAAAAAAATTTTTATTGACAAATCTACACACACATACATTCCATACAATGGCTCACAACATGATCACACAGTTGTGTATTCATCACCATGATCATTTTTTCAAACATATGCATCACACCAGAAAAAGAAAAAAAGAAAAAATTCATACATACATATACCATACCCCTTACCCCTCCCTCTCACTGACCACTAGTATTTCCATCTACCCAATTTATTTTACCCCTTGTCTCCCATATTATTAATTTTTACCCATTTATTTTTTTACTCATCTGTCCATACCCTGGATAAAAGGAGCATCAGACAAAATTTTCATAATCACAGTCATATTGTAAAGGTTCTACCTTTACACAATTGTCTTCAAGAATCAAGACTACTGGAACACAGCTCAACATTTTCAGGTACTTCTCTCCAGCCACTCCAATACACCATACACTAAAATGGGAAATCTATATAATGCATAAGAATAACCTCCAGAATAAAATCAACTCAGAAATCTCTCAACCATTGAAATTTTATTTTGTCTCATTTCTCTCTTCCCTCTTTTGTCAAGAAGGGTTCCTCAGTCCCTTGATGCTGCGTCCCAGTTTATCCTGAGATTTCTGTCCCATGCTGCTAGGGAGATTTACATCCCTGGGAGTCATGTTCATGTAGTGGGGAGGGCAGTGAGTTCACTTGCTGAGTTGGCTTAGAGAGAAAGGCCACATCTCAGCGACAAAAGAGGTTCTCTGGGGGTGACTCTAAGGCTTAATTTTAAGTAGACCTAGACTATCCTTTGAACGAATTTCATAGGGGCGAACCCCAAGATCGAGGGCCCGGCCTATTGATTTGGTTGTCCCTACTCCTTGTGAGAATATCAAAATCTCCAAATAGAGAAGTTAAAAATTTCCTCCTTTCTCTCCAGTCCCACAAGGGGACTTTGCAAATGCTTCTTTATTCACTGCCCAAATTACTCTGGGATATATTGGGGAATCACACTAAACTGGACAAACGAACAAAATCTCACACCCTATTCAAGATTCCATATACTTATGGTATTCAACTAAACTGACTATACAAGTTAAATCAGGAAATACACTACCCAAAATATAAATTTTGCACCAAATCACTTTAATCTCACACAGAAGTTGAAGTTTTAAAATGTGGATGACATCCTTTACCCTGTATTCTTATGTACCTTAGTCCTATCCAGATCAGCTTCATTCACATCTCTACTTGAAAATGACTTTTTTTTTATGTGAACTTGCTACGGATTTAAATATCACTCACTCCACAAACCAGTTAAAAGCTGAATGCAAACCATTCAGGGAACATAATAATGGGAAAAAAGGCAAGGTGAGAAGCTGCATTTTACAAACTATACTGAAAACGGGAGGAAAAAAACGACAACTTTTAATGTCATGAGCAGGGCCTGAGACTTAAAAAGTACTGGAGAGTTTTAATCGTATTTTAGATTTGGACCCTACTTATTTAAAACCAAAAGCCTCATAAGAGGCTACAATTTCATGATGGTCTTTTATCACATAACTTACTTCATATCTATATCTGTACATAAAGTACAAGCTGGTCTAAAGGATTAATGTTTCAGAGAGTTAATCAACTAAAAACAGGTTTCAAAATTATGTCAAAATGATGAATTGAAACTTGAAATACTAGAAGGAAGGAAACCCAATTTGATCAGAAATTGGTTTAGCATTAACCCATAATTATATATGAGGCACATTATGGATGTCTTCAAAAGATTTCATAGTATGAATGCCAATTCTGCAACATTTTTTCCCTACGTAAAAAGGCATTCTTGCAACATCCAGGAAAGAAATCACATACCATCCTATGAGCCACCCCCAAACACAAAGAACCCTGCCTATTTGAAAATACAAACTGCACAACCAAATGTATGCAGGTGTGTCAAATGTAACCATAATTAACAACCTCATTTCTCATGAGCACCCTCCCAGTTCCCTGTGATTATGCAAAGCATTTCCATGCCATAGAATCCAATCTCTACCTTCCCCAGTAGATTCAAGTGGTACTGGCAGGCTACAGGATAGCTCAGGCAACTTCAAAAGGCAGTATTTACGCCATGCTGCAATAAACACAAATTTTACTTAAAAAAAAAATAGGACATAGGCAAAGCATGTCTTGCATATTCAGACTTAAGTATGCTGCAAACATTTCAGATTCTTTAATTTAAATTCAATGGAGTCCTTAAACTAATCCAGTTTGTGACAGAAACCACCCAACCATAGCCAACTGCACAAAGGTTGCTCTAGTGTCCTACTCTGAGTCTCTTCTCCCACTCAACCTCCTCCTGTTCTACACATTCCAGTATTTAATTACACAGTCTTACACTGTTCTCAAATTAATTAATGTGTATGGTTTGTGTTTCTGAAGCCATGTTTTATACTACAATCATTTTCAATCCTAACAGTATTTAGCATTCTGTTGTCCAGCCTACTATCCCAGTGGGGGAAAAATCCTGCACTGGACATCAGGAAACACCCAATTCTATCACATGCTACCTGTTCGTGGATAAATCACATCTCTGTTAACTCACTTGCTTACTCATCTAGAAAGTGAAGATGAAGAACTCCAAAAGTTCTAGGGCAAAAACAAGTATTAGGTGGAACCACATGAAACTGCTATCTTTGTAGGTAAAAAAAAAAAAGTACAAATTTCAAAATTTTTGAATACAGGCAATTTCATATGGAGCAATCTAAATAGATGTTGATTCCATAATGTGGCTATCCAGCAGAAACTAGAAAAGAAAAACGTATACACACTTCATTTTGAAATGGTCATGCCATGCATATGTTAATGTTGTAATCTACACACTTAAAAAAATCTTTATTGTGCTAATTTCCTTTTTCCTTGCTGCCAAGTTTAGCATAAGTTCTGGAAAGACACTAAAACAAAGCAGGTCTACATAACCCCCTGTACCCCAAGTACACTCCAGGCTTTTTCTGGATTATCTTTAAATCATAAAATGTCTTTCACTGAATAGAGGGGAATACAAATTCACAAGCAAACAAAAGATACATTTTCAACCTTGTGAGAGCTGAAATTATGTCCAATTATTTATTATTACTGGGAAACAATGTTTCCTACAAATTGTCAGAACCAAGTCTCAGAAAGCATGTCCTCAACCCCTGAAATATTTCAAACCACCATCAACCTCCTCGCATCGCAGAAATTGACGGTGCTGGTTTTGAACCTCCAAGTGACGTAATTATTTTCAAAACCAAATGATTCCGAAAATGCTACAAAGCTTAAACTAAACGACAGTAGCATCAAGGAAATTACATCCCTTTAAAAACAAAAGAAAAGAATCCTTGAGTCCTTCCTTGGCGAGTGTCTACCGCGATTCACTGCATCTCGACCTGTTTCCCATGGAAACCACCGGCCCCGCCTGGACTGTCCAAGCTCCTTCCCCGCCCCGAGCCCATCCGCAGCATTCACGGAGACTCCCGGACACCTGGGCCGACCACCCTGGGCCGCACGAGCGCCCCGGTCCTCCCCAGAGGTCGCGGCCCATAGCCGCCCTACAGCCCCCGGCACTTGGGGCCTCCGCGGCCACCCGCCTGGCCGTCCCTCCGCAGGGCCCCGGTGGCCGACCTCGGACGGGGCGGCGAGCGGGGCGACGCCCGCAGGTCCACCGACGGGACAGCGGCCGTGAAGAGGCCGGGCCCGCCCAGCCCCTCGGCCCCCCGCCCCCGGCCCCCGGCCCTGGCCCTGGCCCTCGGCTTGCCGGGCCTCAAGGACGCCTCCGCCTTCGCGCGGTACCCGCCACCACACCCGCGAGCCGCGACGCAACTCGGGTCAGGTCCTCGGGAGCGGCCGCCACACACTTCCCAGAACTGAACGAAACGAGGGGGCCGCCACGCACCCGGCCCAAACCCGCTCCCAGCCGCCCGACCCCGCGCGGCCATCAGCCGCCTCACCTCCCGGTCTCTCCAGAGGACACCGAGCCGCCGGCCGGCGCCCTGGCCGTCTCTCGTCAGCCGGGACGCAGAGCGGAAGGAACGGTCAGCTCACGCACGTACGGGACCCGGTGAGCCTTGGCCAATGAGGAGAGATCGTCCGATCGCCCAGCCAATCACCTGGGGGCGGGCCGGCCTGACTGTGCTACGTCACGAGCGGTCGCCTTAACAACCGCCCACAGCTCTGGCTGGTGCGGAGCCGCGACACCGCACCATCTCTCACCACGGCTCGGCCAACCAATGGGTAGGCGAGGCCCCGCACCCGGGCCCGCCTATTGGTGGAAGAGCCGTGGGGGCGCAGGACTGGGAGCTGCTCCGCGAAGGCGATAGGGGACCTGGCGGTGGGGTGGCCTACGGCCCAGACCTGACCCGTGCCACCTGGCTGGGAGCGCACATGGGAGGCAGTGGTGTGAGCAGACTTGGGGCGTGAAGATGAGCGCAGGGTCTCGAGGATGAGAGAAGGCCCAGCCACTTCGTGGGGGTGGGGGTGGGGAGTAGAGGGTCCCTGAAGAAGGATTTCGCAGAGACAGGTGGCAGTGGGTGCAACCCAGACCTCACGTTAACCTCTGTCCAAAGTCTGCCGTGACCCCTTCCTGTCATTTATCCGCTCGTATAAAAATGGCTCGTCACCCGGGTCCCCACCTGTCTGCTAGGGGACCCCTGCCACGCCCTGTGGATTCTCTCTGAAACGTGCCACTTCCGCCTCCTCTCTGCGTTCCTTTGTTTATTTTGTTTATTACCGCTTACCTGGCAGAGCACTGGCCTCCCTGCTCTTAGGCCTTCCACCCTCTCCACTTAGGGGCTTTAGAAACTCTACAGCTTAACACTTGCCCAGTACGGTCCGCTCCACATTTCTTGCCTCTAGCACTGCTCCTCTGTGTGAAACCTACATTTCAGCCAAAAGAACAATTGGCCTTTTTTTCAGTCACACTAAGTAACTTTTTACCTCCCTGCTTATGTTCTCTCTCCTTAATGTGGGTATGCCTGCCTATTTTAACTGTTGAAATCCCGACTGTCCTTCTAGGGCCATCTCATATGTCACTCCTTTCCCGAGTCCCTCAAAGAACATGCCATCTCGCCCTACTTTGAACACCTCTAACATTTCCATACTTTGGGAGAAGTCATTATATCTTATTATTTGGAAATTTCTTAAGGTCCGAAATTATACTACACTCAGTTTTTTAAAGTTACATGTTGAAACACAGTCCCTGGGACATAGGACACTGTAGGAATTTTAATAACTATTATCTTGCTAAATTCTCAGAATCCTTATAAAATAGGTATTATCCCCAGTTGAAAGAAAAAAATAAACTTTTGTTAAGCAGTTTACTGCAGATCACCTTGACGGTAACTTTAAAAACTGGAATCTGAACCCTCATCTAGAGCGCATGCTGGATCTACTCTCTCCCACAGCTTCAGTATATGACCTGGATTCATATCTCCTTAACACACTTTTGAAACGCCCACTTGTGCAATGCACCACAGTTGGCAACAAACACAACAGACATGCACGCCTTTATGGTGATACATTCCTGCACAGAATGGGTGATCAATAAATATTTGTTGAATTATAGTGGAAGGAAAACGTTTGTAGAGTGAAGTCTGAGGTGAAATAGCCAAAGATCACAATACTGATGAGTTTTATCAAAAAAAAAAAAAAAGGAGAAAACGAGAAAAAAGAAGGAGAAAAGGAAGAGGAAAGGGAGGAAAAGAAGGAAGGGAGCAAAGGACAAAAGAAGGAAGGCCTGTAAAGTACCAAGAGCCTTTTTGCTTTGTCCTATTTTTAATGCCCAGACAAGTCTAAAGGGCCACAGAATTGAAAGTTACTGACTGCGCAGATACCTACTAATAAAAATTCAAATAAAGATTATGAGGCTATTACCACAAAAGGCTATAGACCAAGATTTGGAAATTTTCATTCCTAATCTTAATTGATAATTTAATTGATAACTCCAACAGGTATATGACTTCAAAAGCAACCAATAAAGAAACTACAATTGTCTAGTTTTATGTTCTTAAAGTTTCTGCATCATTCCAAAAATGCATTTCAAAAAAATCTTCTTGCACTTAATAACTTGTACTTAATTAAAAACACAAAGTTTGGCATGGACATGACATAGAAGGAGAAAGGGGGGTTGGACAGAGGTATCTACGTACTTCTTCCCTTGAGGATTTAACATCACCCACCTCCACCCCGGCAAAGGGTGGAGTGTCATTTTAAGAGCCTCTTTTAAATTAATGAATGACTCACATTGTCATCTTAATCCCCGTTGCCCTTGGCATTTACTTATGTAAATAACTGCTTTATATATAGTTACTCCTTTAATTTTTGTAACAACTGTGAGGAAACCATTACTGAAATCTGTATTTTACAAATATGACGGTACAGAAACAGAGATGTTAGGTTACTTGCTGTTCTGGTTTGCTAGCTGCTGGAATGCAACACACCAGAGATGGATTGGCTTTCAATAAAAGGGGATTTATTTAGTTAATGTATAGTTCTTCAGAGGAAAGGCAGCTAACTTTCAACTGAGGTTCTTTCTTACATGGAAAGGCACAGGGCGAACTCTGCGGACCTTCTCTCCAGGGCTCTGGGTTCCAACATCTTTCCCCAGGGTGATTCCTTTCTGCATCTCCAAAGGCCTGCCAGTGCCGAGATGAGGTATGCTGAGCTGCTTGGGCTGTGCTATGTTGCGCTCTCTCATTTAAGCACCAGCCAGACAAGTTAAACACCATTCATTTCAGCAGGCACGCCTCCTAGCTGACTGCAAATGTAATCAGCAACAGATGAGGTTCACATGCCATTGGCTCATGTCCACAGCAATAGAACTAGGCACCTTCACCTGGCCAAGTTGGCACCTGACTAACTACCACACTTGCCTAGTTCATGCAGCTCAGAAGTGGCAGAGCTACAATATGTTCTGGAATCTGGCTCTCAACCAAGTGTTCTAAACTATCCCACTATTCTATCTTTTGCATTAGCATAAGACGATAACATATAACTTCAGGATAGCACTCTTGTATGATTGTTCAAGCTTCCAATGTTCCATTGAAAAACACTTTTCATAACATCAAAGCAGACTTTTACTTATTTACTTATTTTCTATCCAAAGTTCCCAGTTGTGTTCAAATTTGTATCTTGTAGCCTTGGGCACTTTTCTTTTTCTCTTCAGCCTGTACAAGGGTTTTTTTGTTTTTGTCTTTTCAGGGATAATTTTGTTCAACCAGTGCATTGCAAATGATAATGGATCACACACACACTTTTTTTTTTTTTTTTATGTATGGCGTTTTCCATTTTTAATATTTGGTTAAACAAAATACATCTTTTGTAAACAAACCCAGCACAAGGGCAACAAAAAAAGGAATAAAAGCCAGGAAAACAAAGCCTAGGGTTGCCCCTTATTGGGTATCAGGGTCAGGCCTGCTCCCTTCCTTAAATGTGGGGCTTTTTGCCCTTGGGTACTGGCATGGGTCCCTGTTTCGAAGCACCAGAATTGGATATGAACAGAGAAACCAGCCCTGAAACATTTAAGTGTCTTTGCATATCCCATTGGCTCATGGATTCCAAGTCCATGGGAACTCCTTTGAAGTGCCATTTGCACAAGCCAAACAGATATGGATTGGGGTTTCTTCTTCCC
>PVIY010039919.1:0-22780 GCA_004026745.1 Myrmecophaga tridactyla
GGAAGAGGGAAGGAGGGAGGGGTGGAAGGAGGGAAGAAGGAAGGAAGGAAATCAATTGTCCCAACTACTTTACGGAAAGTACCTAACTCCTCATTTTGGTTATCTATGCTTCCCTAGAAAATCATTCATTTCATTTAGATTTTTAAATTTGACTGCATTAATGCCTACAATTTTTTATTTTAATGTCTTCTGTTTGAAGAGTTATTTGCTTTTGGTACTTTCTTGTAAATTTGCTTTTCTTTCATTTCTTACTAAAATTAGCTAATGTTTTGTCTTTTCTTCAATAAAAATAAACAGATTTTTAGTTTGCTAATTGGATATGCTGTTTTTCTGTTCTTTTCTTTATTACTTTCTGCTTTTTATCTCTATTATTCCCCTGTTCATCCTTTCTTTTGGTTTGATTTCTTTGTCCTTTTCCTGGTTTTTTGATCTGGGAATTTTATTTGTTTATTTATTTCAATTATTTCATTTTCAGAGATCTGTGTTTGGTGAGTGAATTTTCCTCTAGATATCATTAAATGCCTGTCGTAGATTCTGATAAATTCTAATTTTATTGCATTATGATTGGAATGCTTTTTGCAATATTTCTACTTTATGGAAGTGGCTGATGTTTTCTTTGTAACTTAAGATGTGATCAGTTCTGTGAACTTCCCATGGGCATTTGAGAAGAATGTGCATTGTCAGAGTACAGAATCTAATATATTTATAGTGCAATCCTATTGGTTATGTTATTTTAGACCTCCTATCTTCTCTACTTATTTTATATCCACTTGAACTGTCATATTTATGACATATAATGATAATAACTGGCATATTAGTTTATTTCTATGTGTGTTTACTTGAATCCCCTGCAGTTTTTGCCTCATGGTGATATTTGCCATGATATGTGGTGCATATTTTTCCTGTATCCACTATTGATTGTGGACTTTAGCATTAAAAGTATCCTTCTTTGTCACATTTAACACTTTTGGACTTGGATTTTACTTTGTCAGGTATTATGTTCACCTATCACTGCTGTCTTTTTGTTTCCAATCACCTGGTATATATTTAGTGTCCCTTTATTTGTAGACTTTTTTATCACTTTGTTTTAGGTGTCTTTCTTGCACATGGAATATTGTTGAGTTATGTTTTATGAGCTAAATTGAAAATCTTTTTTCTTTTAACAGGTGAAGTATTCCCTATCACATGTACTGTTATTATGAATATATTTGGTGTCAACTCTATCAAAATCTTTTATAGTCTTTTCTCTTTTGTTATTTGGCTAATTTTTTTTTCTCTGCAGAATGTGTCTTTGCACTCTATTTATAATTTTATTTTGGCATTTAGGTTTAAATTCTTCTCTTAGTGGTCAACTTATAACCTTTTTTATTCCTTTAGTCACTAATATTCTTATTTAAACTATTTACTATTTGGTTTAACGGTTTTCCTGGTATTTCTTATCACTTACCTAATGCCAACATAGCGGTTACATTTTTTTCTATTTTCCCAATTCCCTCTCCTTTCTCTTCCCATTTTAATTGACA
Organism: Myrmecophaga tridactyla; assembly: GCA_004026745.1. NCBI lineage: Eukaryota > Metazoa > Chordata > Mammalia > Pilosa > Myrmecophagidae > Myrmecophaga > Myrmecophaga tridactyla. The sequence continues at coordinate 1,524 of PVIY010039919.1, forward strand.
TTTTTTATTTTATCATGATATGCACACGTGTTTAGTCTTTCACCTTTAACTTTGCCTTTATTTTCATGTGAGTATTTACGTATGTTGAAGTGTTTATCCTGTCCTTTCTAAGGTTTTCTCAGTCATCAAGTGATTGGTTAAATTTCACTCTTCCAGGGTGGGTCACGGTGGCTCAGCAGGTAGAGCTCTTGCCTGCCATGTCAGAGACCCGGGTTTGATTCCCACTGCCGGCCCAGGCAGAGGAAATAAAAAATATTTCACTCTTCCAGAGGTTCCTTATGAAGGCTAGATTTTTAATAATTTCTGTAACTGCTTTTAACATTTTCTATAAGTGTTTTACTACAGCTTTAATATTTGAAGGAGAGTTTGGCTATATATAAAATCATTTTATTTATACTTTCTCTCAAAGTCAATATTGCCTTGCTCTGGTAATTGGTTTTGAAAAATCTGATACTCCCTTAATTCTTTTGCCTTTGTAAGTTATTTTATTTTTTTTGCCTGAAGGACTTAATGATTAGCTCTTAATCTTTGAAATCTAACAGTTTTAAAAGGATGCAGCTCAAAGTTAATCCTTCTTGCTTAATTCTTCAAGGTACCAGGTGAACCCTTTCAATGAGTAGATTCAGATCCTATAATTCAAGGTTTTTGGATTATAATTTCAAATATTATTTTTGTTCCATTGTTTTGTTTTCCTTTTTCAGTGACTCCAATACTTTTTTCCTTCTTAGTGTTTTTTCATTTCACCACTTTCCCTCTGATTCTTTTTAATTTTTTCTTTATATCATCTTCATGCTGTTGCTTGTTTGTCTGCCTTTCTAAAAGGCCCCTTGTAAAAATTTCATTTGAATCTATTCTCTTATGCACAATTACAATTTATTCTTCATTTCTCTGGTTATTTTGTCTTAAATTTCCATTTCTTTCCTGAAATCCATTGGTTTCTCTATTTTTCATTTCTTGCTAATATTTGTTCATTTTTGTTTGTAAGTTTTGAACTTCAGATTTATGCTGTTTTTGTTTGAGCTCTAAAAGACTTATTTGAATATATTTAATCCTGTTTCATGTCTAAACTTGCAATTTTATAGTCCTTTGTATTTGTAAGGGAAGAATAAAGAATGTGTTGGTTGTACATGACATGATTTTTCACATAGAAAATCCAAAAGAGTTTGTGGACAAATAGTAGGGATTAAAGAGTAAATTTTCTCCAGAAACAGCTAGTCGACAGACAGAAGCCATCTAAAACCACTGTTCTGGGGCACCAGAGGCCAGGGGAGCAGTGCACAGCATCCAGAGAAGAGCAGGGCGAAGAGGCTGAGAAAATGGCAATAGCAGCTAAAAGCAATGAAAGGAAAGTTAAAAAAAAAAAAAAAGAAAAGAAAAAAAGAGGTAAAACAAAAACAGAACAGACAGAGATATCCAGAGAGCATGACGCCCGATGGATGCAGGTGGCTGAAGGATGCACTGACCGGGAAGTAGATTGGCAAAGCATGGTGCATACTCATGAATGAAGGTTGTGCTGCTAGAAGAAGGAACAAAGTCGTGAGACATGCAACGATGTGAATGAACCTGTGGGACATTTGGTGAGACAAAATAAGCCAGAAATGAAAGAACAATTATTGTATAGTCTCCTTTAGAAAGTACTTATAAGAAAACAGGGGCCTAGACTGTAAGCTCTTATAGCAGACACATTTAGTACAAAGGGGTAATTATTATTTCTGGATTTTGAGAGGCTGTTTTATTTATCTATAACCTGGTATCAGAGATAAGAATGAAGCTGATCAGGTTGCGATTAAAGTAATTCAGAACACACAGGTAAGGAAGACAATGCCTGTATTTTAGAACTGCAGCTACTCTTTAAGACCAAAGAAGAAAGATTTATTTTGTCTGGAACCTAAATTTTCTGTAGCATATAATTTAACTCAACGTGTCTGGACAGCTCATGGAATAATTGAAGCACAGGAACCCAGAATAAGAATGAAGGGCTTTAATCCATATAGCCTAATGTAATGCCTGGATATATCCTAGAATATATTAAGCAGATAATCAAAAAGTATTGGCAAAGTCCCTTGAAAGATGGGAGAAAAAATAATTAACTATTAAACTTTACAATCAGAGAATCCCCTGATACTGTGTCAAACTTTAGGGACACCCAAATCAATAGGCCAAGCCCTTGATCTTGAGTCTTACTCTTATGAAGCTTGTGTAGATAGTAGAGAAGCTTAGCCTACCTATAGGTTTGCCTAAGAGTTACTTCTGAAGGACCTCTTTTGTTGTTCAAATGTGACCTCACTCTCTCTAAGTCCAACTCTGCAAGTGAAATCATTGCCCTCCCCCTTACATGGAACATGGTATCCCAGGGTGAAAGTCTCCTGGCAGCATGGAAGATGACTCCAGGGATGAATCCAGAATGGAAATGGATCAACAATTCCATATTGACCAAAAGAGGGAAAAGAAGTGTAACTAAAAAAATAGTAAATGTAACTAAAAGTTAAAAAAAGTAAGTGTAACTAAAAAAAAAGTAAGTATCAATGGCTGGGAGAGTTCAAATAGAGTCCAGAGGCTATCCTGGAGGTCACTCTTATGCAAGCTTCAGTTAGACATTGCTACCTACCATAACCTGCCAAATCCCAACCAGGTCCATTCCAGCCAATCCTAAAGAACACCTAGGGCAATATATGAGATTCTACAAAGGCTTCATGCACTAAGGTAACTTTCCAGAAACCTACAACCTCCGCGTGGGTCCCTGGACCAGATAAGTCCTGAAACTTAGAGGGCCCAGCCACTTCAGAATATCAGATAGTCCCATCTTCCTACGTCATATTATTGACAGGCCCTTCCAACATAAAAAATATGCAACGGCCATAACCCAAAATACCCCTAAATAGTGGGACAGAAAGATCAGGGGTGATGATGGAGTTTAACAAACGAGTGTGATTGCTGAATCATTATATTGATATTTCCTTTGGTCTCCAGTATCTTGGAGCAGCTAGGAGTAAAAATCTAAAATTGTGTAACTGTAACCCATTCAAACTCTGAAATCCGTTCTACAACTAATTGTTGTGCTGTGCTTTGAAATTGTTTTTTAGTATATATGTTAGTTTTCATAAAAAAGAAGAAAACGTAATGATAAAATATATATATATATATTTCTTCTAGACCCCATGTTCTGTAGCAGCTAGAAGGAAAAATCTGAGATGATGGTATGGTAGCCCATGACAAACTCTAGGTCTGTCCTTGTTGGAGAGAGAGTGTTTTGAAAACTATTCCTTTTTGTTTCTTTGCTTTGTATGTATATTATATTATACAAACAACAAAAAAGTTAAAAATAGCAACGAACAATAAAGACACCAATTTATTAAAAAAAAAAAAAGGTCTGAAAGCTGAAAGGAAGAAAAGAAGACAGAGAGACATGGAGTACAGTATAGAAATGAAGATGATCAGTAAGAGAAAGTAAAAGGGAGAAAAGGGAGACAAAAATAAGATATGACATATAAAAGCCAAAAGTTAAAATGGTTGAAGTAGGTACTGCCTTTATGGTAATAACATTGAATGCTAATGAATTAACTCCCCATTCAAAAGACAAAGATTGGCAGAATGCATAAAAAGTATGATTCATCTGTAAGGTGTCTACATGAGACTCACCTTAGACCCAACAAACAGGTTGAAAGTGAAAAACTGGAGAAAGATGTTCCACATAAACAGTAACCAAAAAAATAATGGGGTAGCTATAATAATATTAGACAGGAGACTTTTAATGCAAAACTGTTAAAAGATAAAATGTGACACTAGATATTAGTAAATCGGGCAATCCACCAAGAAGAAATAACAATCATAAGTACTTATCACCTAACAACAGTGCCCCAAAGTACATGAGGCAAACCCTGGGAAAATTGAAGAAAGAAGCAGACATTTCTACAATAATAGTTGGAGATTTCAATATACCACTCTTCTCAATGGGTAGAACATTTAGACAAAGCATCAATAAGGACGCAGAACTTGAATAATATGATAAATGAACTAGATCTAATTTCATATACAGAACTTTGCATCCCAAAACTTCAGGATATACATTCTTCTTAAGTGTCCATGGCTCATTCTCCATGATAGACCACATGTTGGGTCACAATATGTCTCAATAATTTATTTATTTATTTATTCATTTATTTTTCTATTTGGGCAGGGGGACGTGCAGGGTCCAGGAATCTAACCCAGGTCTCCCTCATGGCAGGTGAGAATTCTACCCCTGAACTACCCTTGGCACCACCCAAGTCTCAATAAATTTAAAAGGTTAAAAATAAACAAAGTGCTTTCTCTGACCATAATGGAATAAAGTTGGAAATCAATAACAGACGATATAATGGAAAACTGACAAAATATGGAGGGTAGAAAGCACATTCAACAATCAGTGGATCAAAGAAGAAATTGCAAGAAAAATCAGGAAATATCTGTAGAGAAATAAAAACAAGTACACAGCATATCAAAACTTAAGGGATGCAGTGAAGGCAGTGCTGAGAGGGAAATTTATGGTCCTAAATACAAACATTAAAAGAAGAAGAAAAACCTAAAATCAAAGACCAACTGCAACCTAGAACTAAAAAGTAACACTAAACTAATCCCAAAGCCAGCTGAAGGAGAGAAACAATAAAGATTAGAGCTGAAATGAATGAAATTGAAAAAAAAAAAAAGAGAGACAACAAAATCAGTAAGAAAAAGCAATGACTCGGTAGAAAAGTCAGCAAACTTTCTTCAAGAGAATAGTCCAATGGTCAATAAGCATGAAATGGAGGGCCAGATATCCTCAAATTTCTTTTCATTAATTTGAGAGAATTTTATGGGATATAGAACCAAAGGAACAATGTAGATTTAAAAATCACCCTGGGGTGTGATAACTGGTATGTGGAACTACTGGGAACATATAGATTGGAAATATAGGGAGTTTTTGAGATGTTATGGTGCCAAAGAAATACTAAGCCTGATCTAATAAAAACTCCTTCTTTTTTGGCAAACAAAAAGAAAAAAAAAAGAAAAATTTAAGCCAGAAACAGCGTGTGACAGCTGGGCAGCCACCAAAGAGTCAAAAACTCCTTTAACTACCATGTATCAGGATAGTGAAAATAATGAAGAGGGAAACATCTTTCATAGTCTTAGAGCAGCTATAGACCACAGGAAAAAAAAATGGACAGAACCTTCTTCTGAGAGTAGGACTGCAGGAAGGGTGGAGGAGACAATCCAATCTGACCAGCAAGATTTCAGAATTATATGGACTCACGATGATGGGTTTCCCATTCTATTGGGAGCTTCCATGGCTTGTATTATGTACATTTTCTACTACTGTAAATGGGGTGTCTTGGAGGGTTTCTAGTCCATAAGGTGTCCACAGGGATCTGCTGGAGAGAATATGTGCCTCAGCTGGAGATCCTGCCTTTGGAGACAGGTGCATTCACTTCGGGTGAGATTTGGAGGACAACGAGTACTTGTGTACATGTGCATGTGGGTGTGTGTATGGGGGGGAGAGAGAGACAGATATTTGGTAATTTATAAAAAAGGACTGTGACTGAAAGTTTTATGTGTTCCCCAAATTCCATTTCGTTTTCCAATGAATTGCATTGCTAGACTCCATTTCAGTTTCCATTGTCATGTGATCTGGCCAATGAAATGCAGATGAAAATGATGTATGCCATTTTCATTCCAGCCCTTCTCCCTCGATAAAATATATCAAATCATTTGATTTCAAGAAATAAGCAAATTGAGCTATAGGAATAATTTTCATACAGAGCAGGGCAGCAGGTTGATATTTCAGGAAGAGAAAGAAAAGACAGATGATGTAATTATGTGAAATTGAATAAAGGGAATATTTAGCTATATTCACTTATCTTTTGGGGCAATATGCTAGACATACTGTTTTATTTGCACTTTTAAAAATATTGTGTCTTTGTTTCATGGCTGTTCACCTGGAATAGGCAGATGGAGGAATGGGGAAGAAGTGGTAAGTGAGAGGAGAAAATGAAATTGCTCTCCTGGATAAAGTTATATAAGTGCCAATGGGAATTGTGCTTATATAGTTAGACTTATTTTCATCTCAGTCCTTTCTATTTCTCAGATGAACCTAAGCAACTCATATGATAATAAATTCTACAATTATATACATTTTATGCAATACTTTGAAATCAGAAAAGTAACTGATCTATCTAAGGTCACTCAGCTGGTAAATAAAAGGGTGTGTAGGATTTATTTTGCATTTGTTGAGGCCAAAGCTCAAACCCTTCCTTCCACACCATTCTGAATAACCTAAAAATTTTGTGTTCAGAGAGCTGAAGGTCTATCTCATCCTGCTGAGTTTAAAATATAAAGAGAAACATTATATAGTGTACTAGGAGGTTTTTCAAATTCTAAATCAAATTATTTATAATATTTTATACTATATCTATATGTGGGATCAAATCATCAATTTGCCAGTTGATTTTTGCTCACTGCCATCAACTCTCTGCTAATGAAACTTAGAAAATATTAGAGCTGAGGTAGCTGTACATAGCCATGTTTTATTTCATTTGTTTTTTCAGCTGCCTTGCAGAAAGAACCAAATTAATTTTGCAACAATTCAATGTAATAATTTTGCAATATCACAATCAGTTAAGGTATAACATATAAATATGCTAATGAAAGGAGCATGGATCTTCATTTAAAGACAATATGACAGGATTAATTCAAATCAGGATATAGTTTAGAATCAGAAAACCTGTATAAAACCATGGAATAAATGTGGCTACCATAAAGTAGGATCTGAGCATGGGCAAGAATCAGAAGCAAGGAGCTTGGATCCCATTATAGAAGAAAGGGAATAAGAAGGGTCAGTGAAATTGAAGTATGAAAATGAAAAGAAGTGGGGAAGAGCAGAATGAAGAGATAAGAACAGGCAGAAGAATTACCAGGGGCCGTGTTTATAGACTTAAAACCCTAGCAAGTCTGAGATGACTTTGCTCCAACAGACTGCTGGTTAACCTCTGAATGCTAAGAAACACAAACTTAGTTAAGAGGTTTCTCCTAAAATAAAAAGAGAAACAATAGCACAATAGAACTATTATTTTAAATGTTCACATATTCAAAGATTTATAGAAAGCAGCAGTTGTCATTTTAATAATAATGCTTTGCATTCAATATTTCCAAATTGTGATGGTTAGGTTCATGTGTCAACTTGGCCAAGTGATAGTTAACCCAGTTGTCTGGTTAAGCGATCCCTGGTCTAACTGTTACTGTGAGGACATTTCTTGTAAAGTCTAAGAATCTGTTGCCTAACATAAGATTAAAAATGCTTCCCACACTTTCCTTTAGGAGTTATAAGACTCCCAGAGGAGTTTAGCTGATGTTCAGTTGATGTTTGTATATGGTGTGAGATACTGATCTACTTTCATTCTTTTGAAAATGGAGATAGACTTTACATCCAAATCCCAAAAAGCCAAAAAAAAAAAAGAAAAAAGAAGTAGATAAATAGAACCTCAGCAAGATTAAAAACATCTGTGCATCAAAGGACTTTATCATGAAAGCAAAATCACAACCTACACAAAGGGATAAAATATTTGGAAATCACATATCCAATAATGGTTTAATATTCAGAATATATAAAGAAATCATTCAACTCAACAATAAAAAGACAATCCAACTAACAGATGGGTAGAAGACATGAATAAACATTTCTCCAAAGGAAGATAGACAAATGCTCAAAAAGCAGATGAAAAGATGGTCAATATTATTAGCCACTAGGGAAATATATACTAAAACCACCTATAGATACCATTCCATAACCACTAGAGGGACTACTATTAAAAAATGGAAAATCATAAGTGTTGAGGAAAAAGTGGAGAAATAGAGACACTCATTCATTGCTGTTAGGAATCCAAAATGGTACTGCCACTGTGGAAGACAGTTTGACAGTTCCTCTGAAAGTTAAGTGTAGAATTACCATGCGACCAGGCAGTTCCACTTTTAGGTATATACCCAAAAGAACTGAAAGCAAGGACTTGAACAGATATTTGTACACTGATATTCATAGTGGCATTATTCACGAATGTCCAAAATATGGAAGGGGCCCAAACATGCATCAACCAACCAATGGATAAATTATATGTGGTATAAACACACCATGGATATTATTCAGCCTTCAAAAGACATGAAGTTCTGATACGTGCAATAACGTGGGTGAATTTGAAGACCTGTTGAGTGAAATGAGGCAGACATAAAAGGACAAATATTGTATGATCTCATTGCTATGAAATAATTAGAATAAAAAATTCATAGAACCTGAATCTAGAATTTAGGTTATCAGGGGAGGAGTTGGGGTAAGGTTTAGGGAGTTAAGGCTTCAAATGTACAGAGTTTTTGTTTAGGATGATGGAAAAGTTCTGGTAATTGCTGGTGATGATGGTAGCTCAATTATGTTCGGTGGTGAAGATACTTAACATCACTGAGTTATATATTTGACTCTGGTTAAAAGGGGAAATTTTATGTTGTTTATATGGTATTAAAAGAAAAAATAAAAGAAAATCCATGAAACTGCATGGCACACACCCTATGATTTCTATGTCAAACCAGGAACTATAGTTAATATTACAATTCTGACAATATGCTCTCATTATTAGTAACAAATGCACCATACCAATGCAAGGTGCTAATAATAGGATGGTATGTTATATATGGTTTATGTATGTTATGTGTGGTTTTTGTGTAAACCCTCAACTTTTCTAATAAATAAGGCAGATACATATGGAGTGATGAAATAGGATGCAACCAAATAAGAAGCATCAACTCTTCACATGCAAGAATAGGCTGATGGTCCTCCCATGAAGTCTTAGAACATGCGGCCATTTCTGCAATGTTGAAGAGTTAGGGAGTCAGATCTCCTGGGAACTTGATAGGCCATGTGTGAATAGAGTAATGAGTGTGTTACCCATCAAGTTGAAGGCTAAAGCCAGGCAAATGAGTTAAGATATGATGCAATAACTATCCCTTCCCATTCTACACCCCAAAACAAGCAAATAAAAACAAAACAAAACAAACAGATTTTTGAATGAGAAATCTTAGCTGTGTTTGCCTGGGTTTGTTGGTGTCTGGGGTGCATCCATCTGTGATTTTTATGGACTCCATCAGGTCCTAACTTCTTTGTCTTAAGGGATCTATTTCACAGTGTTCAGCATTTTAAACCTCCTCGTTATAAAAAATATCCAACAAAGGCTTCCATTATCATGTTTTTGAAGATTTACATAAGCCTTTATCCTGAATGTCAGCCCTATATCTCTAGCTACTGCTGAATAGCACCACTTAAGTGTCTTGATATTCCTTCAGACTCAAAGACTTACACTATGGAAATCCAAACTTATCACTTTTACTTACAGGAGAGTCTTACCAGCAATCGATCTTTTGTTGTTATTATTCCCACTTTTACCATCAATTTCCCAGTCCGAAAAGCTTGACGTCATTTAAAATTTTCCTTTTCTCTCTTCCATCAGGTCTAGGTTTTTCTAGGTGAATGTCTCTTATATCTGTCCCTTTCTTCTCATTCTGATTGGTTTTACTTAGAGTGTTTCATTTCATTCTTGGATTCAGAATGTTTTCTCAGAAATCAGTGATTAATAAATGAATGACATTTGCAATAGTCTTCAAGTTCCTCCCTTCATTTTACAAAATTCTTTTGATTACATCTATCCTGTGCTGCTCTGCTGGATTTTTGTCTTGTGATCATATTGATCTGTACTTCATCTATATGTCCCTTCTATGCTCTGGACACTCAGGGCACATCAGTGATGCCACTGAAGCTCTTTGAACTTATTTTAACAATGCAAAACTATGCTCAAATGAAATCTTATGTGGTGGTCCTTATTTGCAAACATGTGAAGACAATTACTGTGTGTGAGGTGGGGGTTGGGATGTGGAGGGAATAAAAGCACCCACTGAAGCCTCTCTCTCATTTATTTCACTCCATTCTTTACAGTAGACCAAGGGGGTGGTGAGATACTATGCTTTACCGTGCCAATGGAACAGAATGTGAAATCAACTGAAGGTAGAGTTCCTTAGTCTTCATTCAAGTTCTTTGTCAGTATGACTCTTCCATAACTTCTGAAAATATTCTTACTGGACACTCATATATAAGCCCTAGCGCTAGTCAAATCACTCCCACCTTTGCTTACCTACATATGCCAGGTATTTACCCATCTTCAAACATTTGCTCATATTATTCTCCTTATGCCTTTTTTTCCTCCATTTTTTTTTTAAGCCTGGGCAGGCACTGGGAATCAAACCCGGGTCTCCAGCATGGCAGGCGAGAATTCTGCCCCAGAGCCACCGTCCCACTGCCTTTTCTCCTATTTTTTTTTTTTTTTTTTACTCTTTGACTTATGCTTTCTACAAGGCCCATTTATCACTTTCCCCTCTTTGGAAATGACCCAGACCCCAGCAGCCCTGAATGGCCACGCCCTCCTTTCAAATCTTTATTTGCCTATTTGTGATTCAATTGGAACATATGCTACTTTGCATTGATGTATGTAAGAGATAGAAAGGTGGTAGATAGATCCTATCTCTGCACTTAATTTCCCACAGCATTGAATAAAAGAACTACATTTCTTAGTTCTCTGTAAGCCTAGGATTCAAACAGCAGCAGTATAAAAAGTGTCTGTGAATTACGGTAGTGGTGTTTTTGTGGAGATTAAACTGGCATCAGTAGGCACATTTATTGAAATAGGCAATACAAGTGAGAAGGTTGCATAGATGTGAAATCCATCCAAGTAACTGGTGATGACAGCAAAGAGTACAGTAAAAACTACTATATCTCAAGAGCATTTTGGAGAAAAAAATGACTTAGTTACACGTAGGCTGTAACAAAAAGACAAAAATCCAAAGGCACGATTCTTAGGCCCAAGGGACTGTAGTCAATGGAATTGGAAAAAATGAGATAACAAGTGACAGAAAAGAAAACCTGTGAAAGACCAGGATCATTTTGTAGAACGAATATGTGAGCTGACCATAAAACAAAACCTCCAAGTAGAGGAGTTATATGCAGTTGAACGTAAAACACAGGAAAGCCTTTGAAAAATTATCAAATACTACACATTTAAAGGAGTGCCATTTTATATTTCTCAAATCAAGTGTGTTTATATAATAAATAATGCTGCAAAGTGTGTTGTGAAAAGGTAATCTTATATACTGCTTGTCAGGATGCGAAATTATTGGAAAGTCTTGCCAATATGTTCTTAAAGCTCTAGAAACATTGCCATTTTTAAAACCTGTAATTCTGTTTCAAAAAGTCTATGTAATGGAAATAATAGGAGCTATAAACAAATGATTATGCAGAAAGATGATGTGGCATATTATTTATCAGTGACACAATGATTTAAATATCCATCAACAGAAAAATGGTAAATTATGGTGCATCCAGTTAATAAAATATGATGAACCTAATAAATATTTACTAGGAAATTTTAATGACATATAATGGTAAATGATAAAGCAGAATAATAAATATTCATTCAGCATTTCATAACTTTGTAAAATGGATAGATAGAAAATTGGATTGGAAATAAATGAAAATATTAACTTTGAGTCCCACCAGGAGGTAGGATCCTACTTCTTAAATTTTCTATACTTTTCCATTTTTGTGTAATGAGCATGAATTGACTTATAGTAGGATTTTTTAAAAGTAAGATCTTAAAAAATTAAATCAATGTTTGCAAGACCAAAGCTATGATAAGTTTAATATTCCCCTTCACTAAAACCGTAACTCTCAAACGATTGCTCAGATTTTAAGAGTGAAGGGCTACAACTTACCATGATGCTGAAGAAGGGTCTCTGGGAAGATTCTGTCCTGCCCCTGTTAGAAGGGTTCCAGCTCCAACACAAGCTTCCTGGCCAAGCTGAAACAACTGCTGTGTCAGCCAGCGACCATAGGACCATGTCTAGCTGACAAAGTGATGGATTTCTTAGAAATATTAACTATTTCTAAGAAGTACTAACTAAGCAAAAAAAATGTTGAGGAAGTCTTTTTTTTTCTTTTAGATATGAAACTAAGATATTTTCTGAACTAGTTGTAATATTTTTTTATATGTCATCCTAAAAGAAAGACTGAATTACCTTGCTTTTTCTAGAAAAAAGTTTACAAAATTCTTGCCTTATGAGAATGTGATCAGAACATACCCAAAACACAGGGAAAAAATACAGAGAGGTACCACACAATCATGTAATGGTAACAATCATAATGTTTTAAAAACTTTGTGAAGCCTATAGTATTTGTCAACTTCCCAACATGTGTAATTTGTTCAATTTTTCTCATGATACCTATTTACTTCGAAACTAAATTTTGCATCTGTGACTTCAAATCTTTTGTCTTACAAAGGATCCTGCAGAGAGCATCAGGCCCCACAAACCCGGAGTCTGTTACCATTACAGAAAGGAAGAAATAAGAGACCATAGGAATGAGGCCAGACACTTTGGACTCGCTTCTAACTGCACAAATAGAGTTTACAGAGGGGTCAAGATGAGGACAGATAGAAGAAAGGGAGTTGGTAGGCATGTAGGGGATTGTCAAAAGATACCAAGATTGCGTGCCCTTTGTGGAAAAGTATTTGCAAAGCCCCCTTTGGGGATGGTGAGAACAGGGAGAAATTCAACTTCCCCAAGTTGAATTCTTGATATTCTCACAAGCAGTGTGGACAACCAAAGCTATAGGCTGAGCCCCCAGTCTTGGGGTTTGTTCATATGAAACTTAACCCCACAAAGGATAGGTCAAGTCTACTTAAAATCTAGGCCTAAGAATCACCCCCAAGAGGGCCTCTTTTGTTGCTCAGATGTGGCCTCTCCCTCCAGCCAACATGAGGAGCAGTCTCACCACCCTCCCCCTCTTTGCATGGGACATGACTCTCAGGGGTGTGGACCTTCCTGGCAACCTCGGACAGAGAGCTTGGAATGAGCTGAGACTCAGCATCAAGGAATTGAGAAAAACCCTAGAATGAGCTGAGAATTAACATCAAGAGATTGAGAGAACTTTCTCGACCAAAAGGGGGAAGAGTGAAATGAGACTAAGTGTCAGTGGCTGAGAGATTCCAAACAGAGTCGAGAGGTTATCCTGGAGGTTACTCTTACGCATTAAGTAGATATCACCTTGTTGTTCAAGATGTAATGCAGAGGCTGGAGGGAACTGCCTGAAAATGTAGAGCTGTGTTCCAGTAGCCATGTTTCTTGATGATGATCAAACAATGATATAGCTTTCACAATGCGACTGTGTGATTGTGAAAACCTTGTGTCTGATGCTCCTTTTATCTACCATATCAACAGATGAGTAGAACAAATGGAATAAAAATAAATAATAGGGGGAACAAATGCTAAAATAAATTTAGTTTGAAATGTTAGTGATAAATGAAAGCGAAGGGTAAGGGGTATGGTATGTATAATCTTTTTTTTCTGTTATCATTTTATTTCTTTTTCTGTTGTCTTTTTATTTCTTTTTCTAAATCAATGCAAATGTTCTAAGAAGTGATGAATATGCAACTATGTGATATTAAGAATTACTGATTACATATGTAGAATGGAATGATATGTTAATATTTTTGTTTGTTTGTTGTTAATTTTTTTAATTAATAAATTTTAAAAAGTCAGCAAAAAAAAAAGATTGTGTGCCCTTTTCCATTTGTGTGTTATACTTACAAGTTTGTTTGTTTTTTTTAATAACCCAAAGATTTCAAGGAAACTGTCTTCAACATTTCAATTTTGTCTGAATTTCTAGGGAAGATGGACAGAAAATGTTGTCCATCAAAACGAGGCCTCTGGAGGACATCAAGGCATCTCGAGGACATAAAGTCTGTGAGAAGGAGAATCTGAGAAACAGGGGTGTGTGCCCAAAGAAGGCGTTGTAGGGGTGTGTGCCCAAAGAATGCGTTGTAGGAGTGTGTGCCCAAAGAAGGCATTGTGGCTGGGAAAAAAAAGTGAGACAAATGAGTGCCTCAAAGTGAGACTTAAATGAAAGTAAGACTGTGATTCTGAGATGAGGTGAGAATATTCAAGGCCTCATTTCCTTGTTTTGTACTTACTTTGACTGATCCATACTAAACTATTTAATTTAATAATTTTTAAAACTTTTAAATATTGTTTTCCCATGGAGAATTCATTTTTGATGATATTCACATGCACTACAGACTTGGATTTGTCTCTTCTCCATATTGACTTACTCAATAATTTATATCTCATGGACTCATGTATACTTATTTTATATTTTGGTTGTGATCAGCAGTATTTTGTTGCTCAAATTGTTGCATATTTGACCGTTGCAAGCTCTTTCAGGTTGCCTCCTGCATCCCTTTGATATAGCTCATATTTTTTTTTTTTTAGCACTTTATTTTTTGACACTGCTTCCTCCATGAAATAGACTATTTAAAGTCGTAACCTTATAATCTACTTATAGGAGTAATATAGATCATATATGTGGAGTATGTTGAACAGTATTATCAGCACACCTCTAATTTATATCTAATACTTCTTAATTGTCAGTTTCATCTTCATAGTTTTCTAATTGTAGGATTCTTCTCCAATGTATCATATCAAACACTGTTTACAGGTTCTGTAAGGTCAATTCTGTCCCATTACCTCTTCAATGTGGATTTTAATTGTATTCTCCACCATATTCTTTTTCATCTTTGTGGTAGTTTCTCTCATCTCATAAGAATATTCTTTCAAGAAAGCCAAAAGCTATCTAGATTTTTTCTGATACCTAAAATAAATAATGTTCATATTCTACTCTTCTGCAACTGCCAGAATATTATTTTATTTCCTGATGCATTTTCTTTCCATAGATCCCCCCATATACTTTATTGCTACTAAGTTATCCTGGGTTAACTTCCACTTGGGATGTATAATTACCCTTGGCAGTATTTACTGATGATTTGGATTTTGTTGATTTATCTTATTGAGCAAACACATAGAGGGCTAATAAGTGGACTCAGGTTCTAGCCCAATTTCTTGTGCCTAGCACACATTTGTCTCCTATGGCTGTCTTTGGTTAAAGTGAGCTAAATGTGACACTTTAAATATGCATTGTCTATGAAAATCCTTGCATTCTTCATTGTTAACTATATTTCGTAATGTAGATAGTACAATAAATCATTCCCCCAATTCTCCCCTAATTGTCTGCTTCTTTATTTACTGACACTCTAAAATGGATGTAGAATGGGAAAGTATTAATGGAACTCCAAGGTTTGGTAAAAGAAAGAGTGGATTATAATAATATGTGAGTCTCAAAGGTCTATACTTATGGAAGAAAAGGAATCGAGTTTAAACTTCTGTTAAATCCACTGGGAAGGCACACAGCAGGGTTGGAATGTGAAATGAAGTATCCCTCCAGCGTAATGATAACATCAGCAAATTTCAAATCTCAGAAGCATTGAGCAGCTAAAGCTAGAGAATGGATTGACTCTCTTACTAGTGCCTCTAATTCAACTAATCAGAAGTTGAATGGGTGTTAAATTCAGCAATGGTATATCATTGCTTTCTTAAGAAGCTCTATCTCATTTAAAGTTTCTAAAAATTAAACTGTCCATATGAATATTTATAAATATGAGGTCTCTTTGTTCTGGAAGATCTATCTATGGAGCTATTTGCTTGAATCAAAGCTTAGAAAACAAAGCAGGCAGACCTGTGGTTTTTGCCCATTAATTTATTGTCATCCGGTGAGGCCATTCTCACTGTCATTTATCATTAAACTGCAGAACCTTGACCCACATTAAACTGTGACTTGAAAATAAAGAGAGCAAATAGCACTCTGCATGGATGAAGGACTCCAGAGAACCGACTTTCAAGTTTCTACACTAAAAATGTCTCTAGGTCAGTAATTCCTTTGAGACAGAAAAGTAGATGCAAGCTTCTCACTGTTTAAATTTCTGCTTGTATACCTTTTCTCTATTGAAATGGATTTCGATCATTAAAAAAGTGAGTGATTACAATGCTTCAGCATTCAGATAGTTTAATAACAATATACTTTAGTCATAGAATAAAACAGACATCAGTTATGCTTTTACTTTCAATAATAATACATTCATAGTAACAATAAACTCTGTTTAACTGAACGTTTCCTGTGTGCCAGGCAATGTGCTAAGCACTTTAGATATTTTTGCTCATTTAAACCTTGCATTCACTTCCGTAATACATATCATTACCTTCACTTACAGAAGGGTAAAATAAATTCAGAGAGTTTAGTAACAATGAGTAAAGGAAAAGACAATCAGACGCAAGTCTAAGTGACTCCACAGTGCCTACTCCTAAGTAAAACTGCCTACTCAATAGCAGGAGTGCCCCTTCTCTTTCAGTACCTGGCATAGCTGAGGTTGAACCCCAGGAGCAGGATAATGGGGTCTAGATTGGAAACAGGGGTAAACATCTGTACTATAGTCTGGCTGCCTATGCCGTCCCAATTGGGAGTCCATATAAAGTTGCCATGCACACTGGCCACTTATTTAAATAATTAGTTGAGTCAATTTTGTATATGTCTACTGCTGTCATTCATTTTTCCCAGATTTCCTATTCTTCTGGAATTTCCTCAGGATTCTTGTCTCTATTTTCATTGTACACCTCTCAGCACAGCCCATATAGATAATCCCATTTACTCTTGATTCCTAGGGTTAATTTATATAACCCACTCCTGTCTCAGTACTTGGCTATTTTCTCTTCATTTATTTTTTTAATTATGGTTAAGTTGCCATCACAGAGACAAAAAAGATAAAAATACAATGACTGAAGGAAGAGGGAAGATTGAAGAGCAAATTTCATCCTCCACATAGTTTCTATTTCTGTGACAGTTTCTATTTAGGTGACAGATTTCCTTATTTCCTTGAGATTGAAAAAAAGAAAGAGGAAACTGATGGCAGACCACTTCCTCTTTGAGGATATAATGCAGAAATAGACATATCACTTTTGCTTATGTGGCCAAAACTGATTGCAAGGGAAACTAGGAGACAGAGTCTCTCATTGCTAGTACATTTAAGTGTATCAGGAAGATGCCAGGCGCCCTACTTCTCAACTGAATAAATGTAGAATGAATATCAATTAACAGCCTTTTCCACAAGATTCATGTATTTTAGCTGCAGGTAAAAGGTGTACTTTGCCTATTTCTTGTTCCCCATTCCCATCGGACCAACCAGCTATGTATATTTCCCATTCAGTTGCCTTTTCCTGCGTAGTCCCAAATCAAAGAAGAGAAAATGGTTTCAAATTCAGGAATCACAATCACAGCACTCATCAGTGTGTTTAAGCAGAACAGAGCTGGAAGCCAACTTATTAGTCAAAGTCAGACGAAAAGGTCAGGCCAGAAGAGATAAGCAGTGAATTGCATAGACAGATATTTGTCAAATCAATCCGATTGTTCAGTGTTTCTAGGTTTTATAATAGGAAAGCTGATTAATAATCTGGCCGACAGAGTTATTTGTAGCTCAGCTGGTTGTTCTGAACTCATTTTTCCTTACCAAGGTTCATATTTGGATGCTTAACCACATTAGACATGGTATAAAATTATATAACAGAAGAGAAGAACTAATATGAGTGATTAGAAAATGTGGTAATGATCAAAATTCCAATTTCACATCCTGATTGGAATAAATTGCTATTTTCAGGGCCTTTCCCACAAAACCTACCCACGATCTGGAAATCCAGTTCTGGATTCTGGTTTCCTTTTCCTAATCCCATTCTAGTTTTTAACGCCCTCCCCTCAAAGCAATAATTAACTAACTTAATATGGACACAATCATCCCGATGGGAAATAAATAGAAGATATTTATTTTTTGTACAACCGGTTTTTTGTTGAGTTGATTGATTTTTACTAGCCATGTCAGTGTCACTGTTGAACCACATGGGGCCCATGGCACATTAAAATTTCCGTTTAATTCATACAGTTTCTCAGAAATAGAGCAAGACATATTCCGTGCATGTCAACATGTTTTTCAACTAAATTCAATATATTAATTTACCCCTGTTGTATTTACATGGACCACCATGCCCAGCTCCAGCAGAGCCATTTACATCAACGCTTTCATAGCCCTAAGATTTTCCATCTAACCAGCTCCTATTTATGCCTCTCAACTCAAATATCTCTTCCCATTAACAGAGTAGCAGTAATCTACTTATCTATTTATCTATAGTATCTATTTCCTAATCCCAGGAAGTAAGTGCAAAAATCATTTAATTGAATCACATTGTGTCCCAAATTTTGTAATTTCAATCCTTTGGCACAAATACTGGAAATGAATAACAGTACTCTTCTTATCTATATTGCTTATTCAGTTTTCAAGAATAAGTTAGAATCTTTGAGTAGTCTAAACCAATGATTGAAGTGCAATTTTCTCTTGAACTATTTTTTGGGTAATATGAGATCTGGTGATCAAAGAAAATTAACAATGTGTTTATTTGTTGCCTATTTTAAAAATGATTGTAATACCTGATGTCACCAGGAAAAAGTCAGAAAATGTAAAATTCGGTAAATCAGGGGAAATTCTATAATACACTTATATTTGTAGTCAATTCTGCTAATAATCACTTCTTGACACTAGCATCCCTTATATATAAGATATAAGGGAACCAGCAGTTGATTGAATATCCTGATGGTGTGGGCAATTTGTTGGGCACTTAGCTATACAATCATTTCAATTACCTTGACAACAGAGCTTTGTCGACTTTATTATCCAACATTTAGAAAAGGAAAAAAAAATTATCATAAAAGTTACTTTGTATAGGGTGGGCCAGGTGGTTCAGCAGGCAGAGTTCTTGCCTGCCAGGCCAGAGACCCAGTTAGATTCTCGGTGCTGGTGCCTGCCCATGCGGAAAAAAAAAAATTACTTTGTATTGTAAAATGAGTTCCCTTAGAAGCAAACTCTGAGTCAGAGATTAGGACATACAATCATTTGATGTAAGGTGAGTTCAAGAACATGGTATGAGTCTGGGCATGGTATGAGCCTCCCTTCACCCAAGGGAAGTTACTAGAAAAGCTGACAGCTGAGAACTTCAATTTTCAAATTTCCCAGCAGCTGGTGTGAAGAGGGATCCAGACGGTAGAGTATAGTATCAAGAAAGTCCAGGCATCGGGCTGCTCAGATACACTTGATTTATGTAGTTGTAGAAGTAGCTACCTCAAAACTCTAGTGGGGGGTTCTTATAACAGGAGGGGCCATGAAATGAACCATAGGCCCTGACATAGCTCCTAGTCCTGAGGGCACAGCTGATGCATTGTAAAACCCTCCTAAAATACCAATTCTCTATTTGACTTACCCTTGGGTAGTCCCTCCATGGAATGGGGTCAGGGAGACCCCTATTCTCAAGGTTTCTGAGCTCCTGACCACCAAACCTAGGCTGCTCCTTTTGTCTTTTGCTATTAAAATCAGACAAAAGAGTGATAAGAAATGGCCAAGGGGTGCACTTCTGCTCCCTACCATATAGCGTCAGCTCTACACTTCTTGATGATCAGGATCAATTACCCCTGCCAAGGTGGTGATTTTTCCTTCTTGCCTCCTTGTGCTTTGGCACGAGAAGTCAAAGAGACTAGGTGGCAATATAGCTTAAAGTTCCACATGACTCTTGCTAAGTCTCCTTTGGAAACCATGACCTTGAAGCCCAGAGGCTCCGAGTTTCAAGGATGGGGATAAGCAAATCGCAGTCACTTGGATACCAGCAATCTGGACCCCTGTGGTTTCACTAACCAGTTCCCCAAACCATTTGCTTTACTTATTTTGGATTCGGCACAGTACAATGATCATCAGTTTAGAGTTCATGTGCTGCCAAGAGGGTTCTGCCTCATCTTCACAGGGTATTTCCTCTGAGCTAAGGCCTCAGCTGCACCATCAATAGGCAATTCTATTAACCTTGTAGACTGGCCATTTCTAAGTTTTATGGTTTATGAGAAGACAATACGATTCCTTGGTGACAATACATCTCTTTTGCTGTAGATTGAGGTCCTTAGATATTATATTATTTGGAATGCTATGTAAATGGATTAAATACTTGTAAATCCCTAGATAGTGGCCCTGTAAGCAGGAGAGGCAAATTTCACACCTGAAAAATGTATCAATTTTCACCAATATAAATCAATGCCTCTGCCAGATACAAGGAGTCCAATATAGTAAACCTGATACAGAGGGAAGGGTTTCTCCTTGAGACATTTTACTGTATCTGGGACCCAGGTTAGACTCTGTTGCTGGCAGGATCAGTTGCAATATTTCTATATATCTGAAATGGTGAGTGGGTATGCATGCTGTTGGAACCATCCCTTTTACCATGCCTATTCTGTTCATTCATTCATTGTGCCAGAACTGGTGATAGGGGAGGAAAAACAAATGCTGACTGATGTCAACCAGTCTAGGCATTACATACTAGGCTATTTTGTGCCTCTTCAGTTGTGGATACTCACTAGGGTGCATTAACATGAGATACAAAGATTTCTTATACTCTGTGCTCAGTCCTATACGCTTACCATATGCTGCTATCCCAGACCTCCTTCTCACCAATTTCCCCATGATCTCTTTTCAGCATCCAACCAGCTCACCAAGCCATTTGCCACTGCTCACAAGTCTATATGTAGTCTAACCTCACATCATTTCTACTTCAACCCAAAGTTGATGCTTCAGTCTGTATCAGATCCTTGCTCTGATATCTCCAACAGCTGCCATCCATTTTCAGCTTGCAGTGACTAAAACTAAGCATTCACATCCATGAAACAAGCATGGCCTTTTCTCTTCTCCATCATCTGGTCATAGGAAAACCACCACATGACCACAGAAATAAGCTGAAGGAGAGAAGTGGATGCAACACAAGGTGTGTGGCATAAAGTCTGGGCAACTGACTTGTGCAGTTTACTTATACTCTCTGGCCCTGCTCATGGTCAATCTTGAACCACAACTTCCATCTTACATTGGATTGGTATTCCTGTTTGATGTTATGACTTGGTTGGTGTGACAGAACCCACAGTGCACTCTGGGTAGTTTTGATCATCTGATAACTCGGTGCCAGATCACCTTGTCTTTACCAGAGTTCAATGGCCAGCTAACTTTGCCAGGGGCTGTCTGGTCTCCATTTACCATCAGTGATGAGTTCTTCATTGACAGCAGGGTTTGGGTGCCCTAGCTCCCAAACCTTATCTTAACATGTGCTTTTTCAGACTACTCCTGGCACGAACTCCTATAGGAGTCAGGACTCTGGGAGAGAGAGATTCAGTAGTGCTCTCGAGAGGAATGCCTTTAGGGAAAAGGAAGAAA